>JAUMTS010025578.1:0-17825 GCA_032273385.1 Ophiopholis aculeata | reverse complement strand
ATAGGGTCAAAGGTCACCCACGGGTCACCAAAGGTCAGATAGGGGTAAATATCCTTAGGAACACTTTATGACTACCAAATTTGGTCAGAAGAATCTTCGACCAGGTTGAAATACATGAATGGGGTCAAAGGTCATGCACAGGTCACTTGGGGCACACAGAGGTTAATTTGCTGCGGGAAATAGAGGCTAAATGTGCTACAGGTGCTCTAGTTTGAGACTAAGACATTAGGATCCCTAATAGGATCTTAGTCAATAGGACTCTAATAAAATCGTCGTTTAGTATACTGTGCTGATTGTCGTAACTCGTGGTTTGAAAATACATCATCAAGAATATAGAAGTTGGAATTTAATATTTAAAACTTATACAAATCAGGTTAAGTATCACAACTCTCCTACATCAAAATGCTATGTAAAATGTTGTCCCATATCTATAAGCACTAACATTATTGTACATGGGAGCCGTGTACATTATGAAAATGGATGGTCCGAAAACCGAGCCTTGAGGAATACCTTCCTCTAATGTTGATTTACTAGCTGGACAAGACACCTCATAGGTCAACAATTCCGTAGCGTGTTTGCAGGCATTCGAGAATGTACAGAAGTTGCTCTTAGGACTTTTAATTTCAGAGGGTCTGTCGGTGAAAGCGGGCAAAAAAATGGGGTCTTTTTGATGGAGCATCGTGAGTTACCTTAAAAAATTAAGTACCCCTGAGCCAAAATATCCATGTGGAGGGTGATCAACTATATATTACAAAAAGTGGGAATAATAACATTGCCATCCCCTGGTCCAAACGTGGGGGATTCTCCCGGTACTTACAGGTTACAGGTGTATTGCTCTTTCTCAAGCTATGACAGGGGACAAGGGGATGTACTATGTATTTGTACGGTCTTAATAAATATTCACAGCTCCAATTAAGAGATCTTTATCAGACCGGATGATAAAAAGTTTCAAAGTCAATATTTCAAGGTTGAGGAATATTCCTGAAAATTGATGTTGTTTTTAAATCCGCTTAACACTTTATTTACACACATTTGTTTCACCACTAACATTATTATTAAAAGCAGTTTAAGACAATAAATTGTATTTCTTATCAACAGTACTTTGTCATGTATTCTCCATCAGTTATGATCTATTCTAAGCTTACGTCCATGACTTATGGATTGGGAAGGTATGTCTCATGTATGTACACCAGCAAACTCATCCCATCTAGGTACGGACCCGCCTACAGTCAAGATAGTCATCCAGCCTGATGAGGAAATAATCAAAACTACTCTCAACAAGGCGGGATTTCCCCTCAACCTTAATAGGCAAGTCAATTTCCAATTAATAGTAGTGGAGCCATAGAGTCATAATTAGCTGTCATCAACCACTTCTCATCTATGTCTTCCGGAAATCTAAAATCACACGTTAATTTCCTAACATTCTGCACGTTAAGTCATCTATGTTGATAGCGAAGACGATGATACACACAATGCAGCCCTACATGTGACTAAACATTTTTTCTGACTATCAAAGACATTTGAATGCCAAGTTCACGGTCAACTACCTAGCGCATGGAGATTTGTAAATCCACGATTACAACAGGTTGTCACAATAGGTTTATAATGACACTAAACATTGCTATTCAGGGAAGGCACTTTGTCATTACACATTGCTTGATCTTGGATGTCTTTGTGGACATCTACTTACAGTAAGCATGGTAAGTATGCACATCGGGTGGCACAGTTTCAGCTTATGAAGAGACTTCTTGCTGGAGTAGTTATAATACTTCTTACCATTAAAATAATCCATTTCGAGACGCAGAAGTCCTCGCGGGATTCATAGCAGCCACCGTGAGTCGGGCTATGGCTGAATCTACACTGATATCTACCTACTAGTACTTGTTTGCACATATTATCGCAGGAGTGCGGGCATTCTTACGCCAAGCCATACGATACTTCAAATTACGTGAACTTTTACGCACGGAAATCGAGTACATTGAGAAGTAAACCAATTTAAATGGTTTCATCACTCCAATGATATTATATTTAAGCAACAGGTTACAGACTGTCGAATGTAAATTCAAGTTTATCTGATTCGCAACCTATATTCACATAGGCATTCCTCAGGGCTCTTTAGTAGGCCCATTACTTTTCGTAGATATTGTTAATTGTTTACCCGAAGCTGTAGATAGAAGTAAGACTGTAATGTCTGCCGATGATACTTCATTAATGTGCACGTATGTCTTTTCCAAATTTGTTTAAATTAGACCAAATGTTAACATAAAATAGCTCGTTTTTGCTCGCTTTGCACACATTTTCGTACCAATTTACTTAGAATGAGACCAAGTTTGAATTTTGTTAGCGTAAAATTGCATTTTCTTTGCACGACGCATCTCGCGCATTTTCTTGACCCCCCCCCCTGGCTCACACTCCCTCATTTTTCATCTGATGGGTTTTTTCAGGAGATTGCTCTGCATTAAATACAGCTCAGTTCTAAAGGAATTAATTCATCACATCATCATATAGCCCACTACTATGAATTTCAAACGGAAACGGGAGGCCCTGGAAAATACATTTTTAGAAACTGATTTGCTCACAAGATCAATTTAACACAAACACATTTAATAAACAGTATACATTATGACATACATGGTTCATATGCATGTATCTATAATATAAATATTAAGTTTATTTGTTAAGCTTACTCTGAAGCTTATACAATTTACCTTTTTTCTGCCTCAAAATGTCATTATATGTCTACATCTACCTGCAAATTGCATTAATTAAAACACTTGCTCCTATATAATCCAAATTACATTGTAAAACATCAAAACTAGCTATCCCAGTTACATGCAAAACCACATGCATACACCAACTGCCACAGGATATTTAATTTTGAATTCTGACCTCTAAATGCTGACCTGTTTTGACCTTCATAATCATGTGACTTCCTGTGGTTTATTAGGCATACAAATATTGTTTATTTAGCAATATTGCTAATGTCATACTGCTAATTCTATATTGCTAAAAAGATATGCCTTAAAATACTGCTAATGTTGGTATTGCTAATTCTCTGCAGATAATATTGCTAAAATGTTGATATTGCTAATATGACTGGTTGTAATATTGCTAAATTTTCATATGCTTAACGATTTGGATTCAAATAAGCAGTATATTGCCTGTGAGGCCATTTAATATTGCTAAGTTAGCAATATTTTCTGGTATTGCTTGTAGTATTGCTTAAATATTGCTAAATAAGGCATATAAAATGGTTAGGGTCTTGCTGTGTATATAATAACTGAACTGTAAATACTTACTCAGTCCAACAGGCAAACTTCTTATTGATTCCATTGACTCGGACTTCAGTCCTTTTGTGTACACTACTCCACTGGAACTAGATGCTGGCGAAACTGACCTCCCCTTTTCCTGCTCATGGTACAGTCTATCTGTCATAAGTCTGTGAGTGGGGCACAAGCTGGGATGTGCCGATGAGGGTCGTTCCACTCTCCTATTACGGGTGACAGCGAGGAAGCTTCTTGAAAGGAGGTCAGCTTGTCGAAGTGATAAAAGTTGTGATATTATTCAAAATGAGATTGTGAACAGTACATTGCATGGATGGCTTTTGGTTTGAAGTCAAATAAGGAAATTCAATTACTGTCACTCAAAATAACTGTTGATTTAAGCAGGTATTTTATAGATGTTAATAAGGAATTCTTCTGAAGTTTGCAAAATAGTAATGGGTAAAAAACCTTCAAGGAAGTAAAATTAACATGTGCTTGTATTTGACCGCCAGGTGTCATGCTTTTTAAGCTATGTATAACAGTTTGTCCTGTATTTTGACTTGATGGCCAAGACGTTGCTATCAAAGTGAATGGCTGTGTACCTACCTCCTCCAACAACAAAAAAGTTAAAAAGGGTCAGTTTTTCAACATACAGCATCATTGATGCCTTTTTTTAAAACAAGGGTAGTTTTCAGTGGTTACTGCACTTTAGGTTTACCAGACAAATTCAAGTTGAGGGTTGCTAGTTTAAACAGGTGAGTAGTAACTGGTTTACTGTGTTTCATTTTGTGGTGAATTGAGATCTGTTAAGTGACAACTCTATTTATAATAAATAGACAACTTAATTTTGACAAATCAGACCTTTTAAGGGCTGTGTGCTTTTTACAGCGCCATGTTTAAAGACGTCAAGTTTGCTTAAATAAATTGACTCCTTGACGGCATTTATAATGAAAATACTTAAAAGTAGCATATACGCATACATTTTACAATTGCATACACCTGCGCAGTGCATTGCATAGTGTGTAACAAAGCATGAGCATCGCGTATGATCAGTTCATTTACTCAATAGGTAATTTTGCATTTACTATATCTGTGAGAAAGTATTGATATTTAATAGATAGAAATGAACTGTTTTTGTTTGTTTTGAGAAAAAAAAACATACAAAATATTGCATAAAAATATAGATTAATAACGCACGTTGATATTGCTTGAGACATTAAAACAAAACTAAACTAAACTAAACTAAAGCACTTACGGCTGCTATCTCCATGGACTCCTGGTGACTACAAGGAGGACAGCAATAAGTTTAAGATCTATCGCAACGCCATCATCTAGTTTAATAAGGTCCCCGCCTCATTGACATACAAAAAGCTTCATTATGACGTCATCATTTTCGTATCCCGATCTATAAAATCCCTGCTCAACTCTTGAATCTCTGGGCGCTTTGATAGATCGCACTTAAACTATGCAGTAGGTAATCTACGTCAGAATTTTCGGCTTCCGTATTTGGCTGTTTGAACGGAGAGGACGGGGACCTAACTGAATCATTTAGTGATCCGTATCTGTGTCAGAGGTAAATTTAGTGATGCGTGTCATCCTAATGCTCTGTGACGTACCCATGCCATCCACGTGTTGATCCGAATCTGTGTCAGAGGTATATTTAGTGATGCGTGTCATCCTAATGATCTGCGACGTACCCACGCCATCAAAGTGTTGATCCGAATCTGTGTCAGAGGTATATTTAGTGATGCGTTTCATCCTAATGCTCGGCGACGTACCCACGCCATCAACGTGCTGATCCGCTTCTGTGTCAGAGGTACACTTAAGTAGATTTATAAAATGATCGCTAATTAAAACAGTCGCCAGTAACATAACTCCGTATAATGAGTTGACTATCACAAATATCCACCACAGAATCGGTAAGTCAAAAGCTGAAGCAATGAAACCAAGAATCCAACTCATCCCGAGTAGCACACTAACCTGAAAGGAGAAGGTAAACAGCGGCCATTTTAATGATATTGGTAAATTTCTGAATCTGGCCCCCACTTTTGACGTCTTGATTCTAATGGTATAACAATTTTGTTGTCGGCTAATTTATTACTTTATTCCCTTTGAGCAAAGCACCTAGACATATTTTTTATTTTCTCAAAACATATGTATCATCTAGTTTGTTTGTCTTTTAATATGGCTGGCTAACAGTGGTTACGGTTAGGGTAAACGTAGGATTAAACACTGAGCTTGATGAGCCAAAATCTGAATTCTGAAAACGTTCTACAGTAATGAAGTACGCTTCAACGGTAGGATTTATTTACCTATTTAAACACTTACCTTTAAAGAAAGTACCACATCTCGCAATCTTACGCTTTCTCTTGGTCGTGGACGTCTTTTGTGGCAACATCGACAATATACAATGATGATGGAAACAAGGAATATCAGATTGACTGCTAGGCATACTGCAACAGGTGCGCCAAAGGCAACCAAGCTTGCAGCAGAGTCCGATATCCAACAGGGAGCGTCTGCGCCGTACTCAAAGATCAAGTGCTCAGTACCCACAAAATGGAGACAAGTGCACAATGTCACAATAATTAGTGGTGTGCACCATCCTAGAATAGGAAGTACAAATCGGAAAGTGAAACTTGCGTCCCGAAATATTAATCTTTGATTGGGTCTTATGATGAGTAGATGACAAAGATGTCCACCAATAATTGTCATCCACGTAAAGGTGGCCAACCACGCATAGTGCGTAAATATTGCCAAAACAACACATACGCGACGGGATAGCGAAACTTTCGCGCTTATCATAGGAAGTAGAAGTGCCCAGAAATATACTGTTGAAAGGCTCATGATACTTTTGCCGTGAAAATTTCGTAATTCTGAGTACGCACAATGTGAAATGAAGAGAATAAGATTCGCAACGAGCGATATACAAGTTCCTATGGAGTTAACTAGATCCAGGTGCCCGTGATATGAGAATACTATGTGGCTGTTAGTAAGGCTTTCAGCACATACTATAAGACGTCCATCACTTAACAACACATAGTCGTCGTGTTCTACGAATATTTCCCCGACAAGGAACTTGGTTTGATTGTCAATGGTCGGTATTACATTGAACTCATGTGGGTATAAAAATACCAGCAGGCATTCTGGTAGCGTTACTTCTTCACCACACATATGAACAATTTGATCCTTGACAAAACTACGCCGTCCTTCATCACGGATGTAAGATATGTCATTGTATACCGAGTTAGGAATGATGGTTTTATTTTCATGAATGTAAACCTCTAATGAGTTTGAATAACTTGTGCGCGAAAAATCCCTCGCTGTTCCACTGTACCAAGTGCCGTCACAGTTGCCATAGCCTCCGTTATATTCACACATGTACAAGTATTCCACACTTTCAATTCCACACTCACTGATTTCTTCAGGTAGGTTTGCGAAAATATCACTTAGGTTCTGAGCTAGGCTACATACTGTATCGTTATTCTTTATCATCGTATAGCCAAGAACCACGCCTAAGAAACGATTTATTTCCCAACTTGTTGCGATGTCCTCGCGAGATATATTAAGTAGATCAAGAAAGCACGGCATTATTTCATCCTGGAAATAGGTCTCTGTAGGCATATCTGTCGAGAAGATGATCCACGATTCCTGTTTCTGGCAACATATGTCATCGATACTACTAGGTTTTAACGTTTGTGGAGATTCTGAATTGCATTGCGAGCATTGTGTAACTTGTGATACTTCTTTGCTCTCGCTGCCTAGGAAGTTCCAGATTGTCTTCAAAAAGACACCTGAATGAATAATAGAATCCCGAAAATCACTGACGGGGCAAAGAAAGAAATCTTGTAGTGTTGGACTGAATCCATTACACACCGCACAATGGGGATTCTTGAATGTAACGAGTTCCATGTTTGATTCAATACATACTTGGGCTGAGTACTCAAGACATGTTGATGAAAGTGAAGCGTTGTTGTTTTCAGGCGGACAACTTGCTACCATAGTTGGTGAGCAAAATCGCAAACGTTTCCCAACCTGCCCCAAACTTGATTGGTTAGTTGTCGTACACTCATCATCTTCATCCTTTGGCAAGGTAGGCCTATCGTCACCTTGGGTTACTGGTATGAAGCTCACATTCCATAAAGTAACATTTCTGAAAGAAATGTCATTACAAAGTGCGCAGAAAATGTTTTTAAAGTTGTTTCCATAAACATCGAAAACAGGCCATCTGGTCAGTGAATGTTTAAACTCTTTTAAAGGATTCAGGTTCGCCTCGCAGCGGCTGCGTAATGATTCCGATTTACAGTCCCGCGAACAGCTTCCAATAAGCATTACGGAAGCTAAGGTTCTGATTGGACCATCCTGAAGTGTATAACAAGTATACTCCCAGACAGGATCCGTGTCCTTTGAAGCAGTACATGTTGCATTATAGTCTATACAACAGTCGTTAAATGACACGCAGTCTGAGTCGCAGCGGCATGGTACAGGAGCGGGGTCGTAACCACAACGTCCAGCACAGCTGTGCTCCCCTACTATCGGAAATTGAAGTTCTTTATATTCTATTTCTGAAAAATATAAATTAACATTTGCTAGTGAAACAGTTCAAAAAGTAACAAAAGTGTCAAAAACAAAATAAAAATGGTCAGTTCAATGGACAACAAGTAACAAGTTGCAGTTAACATTATCAATAGTCAGCCACTCGTCTTGTCTTTCTACCTTCAAACCACTTGTAGTATCCACCTACAATGTGCGTGCATTACATCAGAAAGAACACCATTGTCAGCTATTCATGGGCAGCAACGACGCAGGTGTTGACATCGTCGATATTGAAGAACATCGACTGATAACATCATCCCTCACAGCTCCTCACCGAAGAGCTGTGGTCAGACGACAGTAACTGGGTCCTTATCTACAGTTCAGCAACAGATCAGAGGCAAGGAGGTGTTGGCCTTGTAATATGTAATCTCCAAACACATCTACAAGTGCCTACAAAGTGTTAACTCTGTCAGAACATATTAAATGCCACATTTCATGCTAACCCCCCAACTAACTTTCACGATCATCTATGCACCAACTGAGACCAGTAGTACAGCAGACAAGTATGATTTATATGTCTCCATCTAAGATCATCTGGAGAAGGTTAAGAAACATGATAAAACATCTCGTCATTGGCGAATTCAATGCTAGAATAGGCCAGGGCAGTATCACAACAAACCAAATTGTTATTGGACGCCATTGCTTCTATGATGAAACAAATGAAAAAGACGAACGCCCGGTGAATCTATTCCAAAAACATAAGCTCCGCCCAGCATAAACAAGATTCCCACAACCTAGAAATCGCCTTTGGACCTAGATGAATCCAGGAGGATCCCCTAACCAGCTGGAACTTATTCTCATTTAGCAAGTGAATGAATTCTTTGCCAAATTGTAGGTCCTATAACTCTGTGGAACTGGATTCAGATCATCGTATCTTCAGTATATTGCTCACCACCAGTCTGCAAGACGCCAACGTTTGATTGGAAAGAGCTGCAAGATGATGATACCCAACATGAATTCCAGATCGATCTGTCAAACCGGTTCAAAGAACTTCAGTGTGATGATACCTCAACACCAATCACAGACGTGGCAGGTATGACCAGTTTAAAAAGGCTGTGGCTGAAGTAGCAGAAAAGGAGGTTGGCAACGCAAGCCTTGTGGAATGCCCAGCTGGGTGTCAAACAATACTCTGAGGCTACGTGAAGAAAGGGACAAAAAAAGAAGAGATCCTTACTTTACGAACCCGGAACTCAACCGAGACACGGAGGAAGCTCAACACCAGCTTAAATGGGTCATACAGATGTGATGAATTGGCTTCTATAGAACAACAGATGGAAGACCTCCAGAAAGCTAAACGGACAGGCAACTATAACACCACCTGGGAAATCATCAACACAATCTCTGGCAAGAATAACAGATCAAATTCGAAGGCAAAGAAACATGATTGATAAACCCTCTCCAGTGGCATTGAGCTTCTTGCTGAATGGAAAGAGTACTTTGCTGATTTACTAAATAACGACAATGGGCCATTGGCATCTCCTTCTCCACCGCCAGCTGATCAAGAAGTGCCATGTTTTCAGCTCTTGGTTTTCCAAAGATCATAGTAAAAGCCATAAGTTTACTTAACAACAATTCCCAAAGGGCTGATATGGTGTATGATAACCTCTCGAAGTCATTCTAGGTGACTACCGGGTACTGCAGGAGGATCAGTGTACCAAAAACTAAGTATATGACCATCAATTGCAACCCTCAGTCACCATTAGAGGTATATGAGCAGCAAACAAGGCATGTATCGTTTATTGAATCTATTAACAAGATAATTTGGCACTTGACTATCCAGTACTTTAAACATGTTGATAGCAAGATGACATTGATATCTTTCACTAACTGTTTTCTATTTGAGTGCATTAAGGGCATCAGTACTTGAATCATATATTTTCGTTAACCTGTAATAATTTTCGCTGCCCTATTTTGCATTTTCTGAACCATTTGATGAGTGGTTGTATTGCATATTGCACGTTCCCCAAATAGTATCACAATAATCGAAATGAGGCGCAAGAATACTGTTGTACAACATACACGTAATTTAACTAGGAACTACAGAACTTGCCCTTCTTAACATATTATACAAACTTGATGCAGATTTATTTTACAATATTATCAACGTGAACATTCCAGGAAAGATTGTCATCAACGATAAACCCAAGATGTTTACAAGTTGTAACTCTCTTTAGCTTTGTGCCACTAATTTGTACACTGAGATCATCATTATTGATCTTAGACAGTCTCTGTCTAAATCCCAAAATAATAAGTTTCATTATACCAGTGGTGAATTTTAAACTTTAAATTTTTTTATCTATGATGGCTACTAGCATCAGTGACATTACCAGAGGGAGGGCCCTTGCCTTTGGAAACTTGAAAAGATCTGGCGAAGCCAATATATCTCCATCGATACTACATCAGGCTTTTCAACACTACCTGTATGTGATTCCTGGATACTACTACCAGTCAACATGGAAAACAAGATGAATGCTTTTGCTACATCCTGCTTCAGGATTATGCTGAACATCAAGCGATTCTCAAAATCACAGGGCCAATCTAATGAACTACAGAACCAATACTAGTTTGTTTGAACTCAATAAAATGCAAAAAATTCTTCATGCTGGATTTGAATATTTGAATTGGATTTTTTAAATTTATTTTATGGGGAGGGAAGTTTGAAATTGTTGACATGTCTTTTGCACTCGACATCCGCGTTGAGAGGGTAACAATATTTGATCCTACAGCATGCCAAATCTTTTAATCTGAAACTGCTTCTTAAAATTGTTCAGAGATTTCATACTTGCGTTTTGCGGGAAGTGCGTTTACCAAGAAGTGGTAAACATTGGCGCTGGTTGTTTGTGTCGCGCATGATCAAAGAACCCGTGTGTACGCCGCGCCACCCACTGTACGCGTTGGGTCGTCATGCCGCGTAGCTGGATCTCTGAACAATTTTGAGAACCAGATTATAATAAAAAGTGTATAATTAGCATATTTACCATCTGCACAGTCTGCATACAGTGCTTTGGAGCCCAGCTTAGAGCACGTGCTTTCAACTGCGAACAATTGTGAGACATGCAACAATATTCGCCCCGAGTTGT
This sequence comes from Ophiopholis aculeata, assembly GCA_032273385.1. Taxonomy (NCBI): domain Eukaryota; kingdom Metazoa; phylum Echinodermata; class Ophiuroidea; order Amphilepidida; family Ophiactidae; genus Ophiopholis; species Ophiopholis aculeata. Next base: position 6,889 of record JAUMTS010025578.1, on the reverse strand, counting down.
CATCGTAAAGCGATTCTACGTTTCTTGCTATAGCCGATTTATAAGATCCACGTGGAAGCATTTCTGCCAGATCGCAATCACTAAGAAACTGAGCGGAAGCAAAACTATATGTACCACTGATTTTGGAACAAATCCAAGCTGCTTTGAGTTCTTCTGCACCATATAGCTGAAAAACATTGTAATGTATTGAGCATTAAGCTGGATTTATACTCGAAACGCAAGCGTTTTAAAACGCTGATCGTGTGCTCGCTGACCAAAACCGCAATTGTATTTACACTTACACGCTAGCGGGTGATCCGCTGCAGACGGCAATAGAAACGCAAGCAAACGCTCTCAAAGTTAAACTTTATCAACACGTGGGTAAGCGGGTAAGCGTGTGCAAGTGTATTGGTTTCGAAAAGCAAAAAAACAATACCGTGTGCATGAACTGTTGCGTTTCAAACGCTTGCGGGTCGAATATAAATTCAGCTTTAGAATCTAGATACAACCGTAGCTAACTGTGTGATTACTATTAAAAAGACAGCTAAGTTAGTTTATTTTTTTCTTTATACGAGTGAAAATTAGCTGATATGAATGATATTGCTATTTCATTATAAACATGATAAGTTTATGATAGTTTTGATATGAAATGATATTGTTGAAAAAAGAAAGGAATGAATTATGAAATAAAGGCGTAAGCTTGACCTCATTGAGGTTGAAAGGTAATACAAAAAAATTAAAAAGACAGCTCATCCGTCATTGTAGTGCTGTAAATTCCGCATGTTATATATTTTACTACCATCACGTATGAGTCTATTTTCTGATATGTTTGTACCTGTAATTTTCACTGATATCACTAGTGTTCTTCAACAGTATAACCCTCCCCGAATATTTGGGGGCGTGACGTGATGTCAATAACGGAGTTCAAGAAAGTGAGTGAGCACTTGAGAATTTTGAATAAGGTCGGTTGAACAAGTTTAAGAGAGGATCAAGGATTCCTTTTGCATCTGGGTCAACGAGCCCGAGCAAACATCTTGGGCGGATACAAGCTTCCAAATGTAGGTTATACAACTTCGTTTCTGACGCAACTTGTACCGAAAGTCAGAAAAACTCGTGCTTTTGTGGGCCGTATCTCAAGATTCCCTAAAGTACATGCACCAGGACTGACATGCACATTGTAAGTAACTTACAGGCCACTCCCGTCGGAAGCACAGGGTACGCCATATGTTTTCATCTGGCAACCTGACTTGTACGACACCTGAAATCGCAGATTCAGTCCCTCCTAATCTTACATCAAACGTATCATGTACAGCATTATCTGCAATTAAGTAATTTGTAAATAACGTCACACAATCACGTTAGTTAAATGAGTTTTAAAAGAGTCTTTTTTGTGTGTTTATTTTGCATTGTTCCAGCTGCAACAAGCTTCCACATATGTGGAACTAATCAAACAGTATATTAGCACGTGTATATAGCAAGCCATCACGGCCATTACGTATTGCGACAACGCGTTGCTAAGTCAAGGCAACGCGTTTGTAGTCCGCCAATAGGAATAAAGCTTTAGCCAACGTGTTGCTTTCGGAAACAAGAGATTTGCTTACAGAAAGCCCTGTTTTCTTTTACAGCGTGTTGCGAAAAAAATCGCAATCTATCTTATGTGTCTCGCCAAATAAATAGAGTAAATAAATAAAATAAAATACAATCGTATAAATGAAATAAACTGTGATTGATGCTTTCCACAACACGTTATTAATTTTAACGTGTCGAAACAGACTTTCTCTATTAACAACACGTTGCTTTATGCGCTTCCTATTGGTTTGTTAAGCAAATGCGTTGCTTTCGAAAGCAACACGTTGTCGCAATACGTAATGACCCTTTTGGCTTGCTAAACACGTGTTGTCATTTAATATTCGTATTACGCGGTTTTTGGTGGTCGACATTTTTCCATGATTCAAATTTTGAAATTATGACCATTTCATATATACTTGAAGTTGAAAGGTGCAGGTGCACACGCTCAAGTATCTTTTTTTCAAATTGTGTCTACATCAAAAGACAGGATGCTAGTCTTAGCCTGGAAGACGCAGCCTTTTATACAATAAAATACGGGTAAGCTACTCGTTTCTAAAAGGTGGATACGCAGATGTGCGGCCAACAACGGGTGCCTATTTTACATCCCAGTTGGATTTAGGATAAGCTATTAAATGTGCATTTAGATTTTGCTCGAGGATTGTGACAAACTTGTAAATTTGCCGTCGATTTTGATGTTTGCTTAATACTCGGCCTTTGGACCACTGGAATAAGACGCGCTAATATACCAGTGTGTGTGAACTATGCTATCACAAATTGTACATTATGCACTGTCTACCTAAATAAATGTACGCAGTAATTAGACTATAATCCGCGCTCGTCTTTTTTAACTCACATTTAATACGTACTTGAACATTCAATACCAGCAACTCCTTTTAAGCATATTCTTGGATCCGGAGACGATGTGCTCTGATGACCCCATCGTAAAAATATACACTGGTCGATTGATGTATAGGTAGGACTGCATCTCACACCATTGAGGAAGTTCCTGTGGTTGACAACCTCGGCGGGCTTAACAGAATAAACGGCCACTGCAGATGAGAACCCAAGATGACGACACGTTAAATCAGTTTCGAGCCCAATGATCCAACGAAAGTCAAAACATATATATCCCCATTCTGACAGCCCGTCGTACACTTCAAGTATACCACTGTTGTTGCTGGTGGATGATAAGGGCTTGAACCTCAGTGTGAGGGACTGGTTGGCTGTCGAGGTTGAAACAAATTAATAAAGAGAGATATGTAAAACCTGTGACAGATAATGATGAGAATGAATATTCCAAATGTCTGAACAGCCGTTTCGAACTGCATGCTAAATACATACTTGTTGAAAATTGTCCACCAGAAGGTGCCACACATCTAGGTGTTAGTTAATCAGGTCGTATCATTGTTGTCCGCACCCATCCGATACTAACACGAGCCAAGTTTAGTTCCACGTCTATGTTTTCTTCAGCGCATTTTAACTCGTTTGTTTACATTGAATTCAATACTTTTAATCTTTTATCTTCTTAACTTTAACAATATTATTTGTTTATATTTTCTCCGATGTCTTTAGTCGAGTCGTCGAGGATGTGATATGATTCGTTAAGTACAGTGAGGAAGTGAAAAGTTACGACGTATTTACAATGTTCGTGACCAAGTAGTAACGTATCACACCTTCGGCGACTCAATTAAAAGACGTCGAGAAAAAAACCCCCGGAAAGTGTTATGTCATGGCATACAAATTGAACGTAAACAGTATCACGTCTGATTCGATTAAAAATACGTTGAAGAAAAATATTAAGCGTTGAACGGGAACGTGTCTTATTTTTGCAATTTCGATGAGAGATCGAAATAGACTGAAAAATACATTAAACGTAGACGATTCTTTGATATCTTCGACGCCTCGATCAAACGTTGAAAAAAATAACAGTGTTGCTTCAGGACGCTTACTGGGGGAGGGGTGGGGCTAATAATAGTATACTTACCAGTTAAGCAGTAGAGGGCGACATCACAGCAATGGTTGTCAAATTCCGCATGATTGTCCCAGTCAGATCTTTCGCAGTCGATTATCGATGTCTCATTTCCCGTGCAGAATACATTTATTAAATGAACTGGTCCTGTTCCATATCCAAACGTAATGGTAGTCGTATCCGGAGATAATGCCGTTGATGAGAAACCAAGAGATCGACAGACAATACGTGCTTGTCGAGTTGACCAATACTGACCGTGGATTGTTCCCCATTGTCCTCCATTACGGCGAATTTCTAGTCGTCCTTCATATTGAGTTTTACCGTTGACTAATTTGTACTCGTACGTGAAGTTACCTATTCATGTTGTTTAATAAAACGAATGTAAATTAAAACATTGTAAACATAGCAATCAACTAGAAACTAAGGGTACCAAATGAATTAAATCAATAAGGTCATAAACGTTGACAGATATTCGTTTGCGTTTTTCCACCGCAAAAAAGAGTAACTAGTCTTCATTCCTCCGATATGTTTTGATCAGTTTTAATATTTTGAAACATTTATTGCAATCTTTATTAATATCTGAATCCAGGGAGAGTGGGATACTTGGAAAAAAATTGGTAGGTATGTCCCGCGCAATTTTTTAAAAGTAAGGTCTTGTGAACGTGGAAAATATAATCAATTACCTAGTGATGGCACTGTGGCTTACTGCAAAACTGCGGAAGTTCATTTTTTTGCCTAGAAACGAGGTTGGAAAAGTCAGGGCCCGGAGTCAGCGTAATTACTTTCTGCAATCATAATGGGCCGCAAGACTTTAGGGTTAGGATTAAAGGTTAGGGGTTAGGGGTAATTAGGGTTTGGAGTTTGGGATTTGGGGTTAGGGGTAAGGAACTAAGTTAGTTAGTTAGTTAGTAAGTTAGTTAGTTAGTTAGTTAGTTAGTTAGTTAGTTAGTTAGTTAGTTAGTTAGTTAGTTAGTTAGTTAGTTAGTTAGTGTTAGGGTTAGGGTTAGGGTAGTTAGTTAGTTAATAAGTTAGTTAGTTAGTTAGTTAGTTAGTTAATAAGTTAGTTAGTTAGTTAGTTAGTTAGCTAGTTAGTGCGGCCCATTATGGTTGTAATAAGTAAATTCAGCGTAATCACCCTACTCTTGCGTAACTGAGTGCAATTACATGCATATGTAGGAATCTCCCTGGGAATCTCTTGAACATGGGACTGATGGCTTAACGTCCCCTCAGATCCGAAGCACGATATTCTGCCATGATTCATTTACTCAACTCTAAATGCCTCGCTTTACCTAGCTCGCACACTGCCCTCGCTAGGTATATAATTATACTTTTCTACGCGGTAATCTGCTTATAATCCGATTGTTGACTTTTCAATGTGAATGCTGTAGTTTACGGTGGGAATACAACAGGCTGTGAAGGAGATATTCATTTTAACACGTTGTTTTATATATACATTTACAACTCAGGAAAATCTTTACAATTATCCCGTTATTATTACGTTCGTATGCGTTTGTGGTGAGTAAAGTTGAATGTGTGTTTTACCGTTCTGTGTTGGTCCCCGAGTTGGTCTTACGCTCTCAACGCAGTAACAAGTAAAAACGGTAACCGTTTATCGATTGAAATAACACGAAGGCGTAACTTACACATTTTCCAATATTTGCCCCCTGTAGGGTAATTATTGGACCATCAGAAAATACTGCCTAACGAAAACTTTGCGACCTAAATTTGTACAGATAAAAAGTCATTAATATTAAGCTACATTAGAAAGGTGGCACCAGCATGCGCTCAAAAGTTACAAAAAGCCTGGTCCCCAAAAAGCGTTAAGATACATTTAAAAGTTTGCATACAATTGTGCACTCTACAATTAGAATTAATGGATAGAAATCCAAAGCCGTGCAACACTTTCATCGGTAAAGACCCAGTATCAACGATGTCACGATTAACACTCAGTACAAGATATCGCCCAAAGCATTTATCTTACCTCTTTTTTGGCCCTTACTCGGCACCGTAATTAATGGGTACAACAGAATGGCGATAAGCAGGTTACATCTCCCCATTTTCTGCACACAAACGTAATGACACTAGGATGTAACACGTCCTTCCTACCTGACTTCTTGTACGAATGACACGTGCAGTAAAACTTGACTCACTAGTTCCGAGTCGTGTGTCGAGGGGGGGTGCTCAAACTTGGTTTGGACGGGTTGTGAGCCCGTGCCATTGAAAAGTGGTACGAGGACGTGCAAAGGTAAAGATAACCCCCCTTTTTCATGCCTCTTCGGCGCTCACAAGACCCCCTTTTTCACTTAGTTGCCAGTTCTTTAGCCAAAACATGGAAAAAGCGCTCATAAGACCCCCTTTTTTGGCTTTAATCTGGCCAATTTGGGCGGAAATTTCAGTTCCCAAGGCCTAAGTTTTGGCCAGAAATCAGTTCACAAGACCCTAGTTTTGAAAAATCGCATGGCACATTCCTACCAAAACAAAAATTGAGTGCCCCCTAGTTGCATATGTGACCATCCACCGAGAATTAAACCAGCAAACTTGATTTTGAGCTACAAAGCCAAAAAAAAATCATAGTTTGACAGGAATGGGATTTTATTGAAAATTTGATACTTCTTCTTCTGCCATCTGAAGGTTGTTCCTGAAAAAAAATAGGAAAATCAATGTATTTTTTAAAAACGATTTTTGACTTATTTATATAGCTAAGTTGAAACTAAACCAGATATTTCTATTTCATGCTAAAACATCAACAAATTTGATCTCAGGCAATTTTTCTTCAGCAAAACCTTTTTCCAAAAAATTATATCATACTATCTTTAAGAAGTAGGACAATTTAATAATTGCTTAGTGTCGGAAGTCTCTTGTCAAGAAAATCTGTAAAATATCCAATACCCTACTGTACGTGTATCAATGTTTTTACTCTCCTACTCATTTTTACAACACAATAAACAAAATGAGTTAATTAATCAGTCTGGTACTTTAGAAATTTCAATTACTTAGAACCACTTCGCTCCGTTCATAAACGGGATTAAAGGCTCACTGCACTGTGCGCATCCCATTGTTAAACAGAATACATACAGCCTCAGAAATTGTTTGATGTAGTTGTTGAATAGCAAGTCCATAGATACCTAGCTAATCACATATTCCAAAACTTTAAGAAAAGCATAAGCTATTGGCGGCGCCATTTTGTTTACCTGTTCGATAAAGTATACAAACACTGCAGAGCGCGAAACATCAGATTAAAAAGATGGCGACACCAGGTGCTCAGCACAGCACAATACATGCTTAACATAGCTAGTAGTAGCAGCGAAGTGGTTATTATGAAAACAAAAACACAATATATGCAAATTCTATGACTTCTCTAAGTGAGATAGA
>JAUMTS010025467.1:463-11327 GCA_032273385.1 Ophiopholis aculeata | reverse complement strand
AGGCAATTAAACGTGCATTCTGTTATACATTGACCAAATTACTTAATAATTGGGTCTCTACATTTTTGATAGCGCCACACAAGGTTCATGTAAATTTCAACTGCTATCACTGCGCAGTCTTTGTTTTTGATCCTTTGGTACAATCCACGCAGCAGAGCTGGGTCATATGCATTTGCTAGCTTCATTTATTCTGTGAACTTGTTGAGAGTTGACCCAGAAATAAATAGCTTACTTGTCCCCTCTCAAACCATCATAGTTCCATATCAAAAACCTTCACTTTCTCCAAATCAATTTGATGGGTTAGGTCCAAAAGGTCTACTTTTTGGAGCCCCCCACTTCAATCGATCCTGACTACTGGCCTGAAATGATCTACTTCAAAAAGACCATATCCTGAGGTTACTCATACTCGGTCTTTTGGTTTGGTTAGGTTTGGTGCCTGAAGACCCAAAACCTCATTTCTAGTTTCATCATTTTAGCAGGTAAGGGCAACAATTTTAAGGAATTTAAAATTTTTAAGTCATTTATTGAAGCGTGGAATGGATCCATGTCTTAAATATTTTTCTGAAGAAAATACGACTTGTGTATAAGGATTGTTCTTATAAAAATTTATCCATTGGAGCGACACATTCTAAATGACACAGTGTGGTCGAGTACCTCTTATAATTTCTGAGCCATTAAAAAGAACAAGTCTTTCATTTTAATCTGTGATGTTACATTTTTATCTTCCATTACAGCTGCCGCAGAGAGATATTTAGATGAATGTCTTGGTATTAGACAAATGTTGTATGGACCACATCATCCTAAGACTATTGCAACTCAGGAATCACTTTGTAAACTTATGATTAGAACAGAGAGACACGAGGTAAGTGCCTGGTTCCGGCACTCCGTGAATATTCGGCTTCCCATGCGCATTCCCCATTTTGCGACATTAGGGTATTTTTAAAGGCTAAAATGCGATTCGGGAAATGTAGAAAAAGGGGTGTTTTTCTAAACACACATCCGCAAATTTGAAAAAAAAAGGTGTCTCGAGCGAGGTCCCCAGCGGGGTCGTCAGTACAATATTATTCCATTATTGTTTTGACATGTGTCTGTCATAATTTTAACCAATGAGTATTCAGAAAGAAATAACAACTGTGTGGCCACATGCATTGTATATTAGCTTATAGCTGATTTAAGATTAATAAACACTTCATTTTAGTCCCAATTTTAGTGCTCATGAAGGTATTTGCGTTTTCACTCATTTAAGAGGGTTGTTGAAATATAGTTAGCATTTTAGCAAAAATAGGGTATTTTTTAGAAACCAAAAAGTCTTGAAATTGCTTGAAATAGGGGTGTTTTTCGCCCAATAACTTAGGGAAATCATATGCAAAAGGGGCGGTGTTCTCAAAGTTTGGAAACGAGCATGGGAAGCCAAATATTCACAGAGTGCTGGGACAGGGGGTAAGGGTTACTTCAACTCTGATATTGGCTGCACTCTGAAGAGTATAGAAGCCAAGCTTCCACAGGGTTTTTGATGCAGATTACTGTAGTTGTGCTTTGAAACTTGTATGTGAATTATGTTGATATTGCATGGAGTTTAACTGTTGATATTAAAGAATAACTGTTGATCTTAAAAGGGGGTCTAGTTGAACACACAGTCGCCATCTTAAATTTCATCTTCTTGTACCGATCAAGAGAAGAAGAAACATACACAATGGTGTAAAATCGCCAAGCCATGCACTCAAACAAATTATTAGCTCGGACCGCCGGAATTAACAAAACCAGCGGTGATCAATTCAGCAAGGTAAGTTGAGTTGTGCATGATTAATTGACTTAGAACCCCCCATTCATTATGCATTATATTTTCTCGTTGTCGGGGGGTTCTGAAGTCAACTAATCATGCTAAACTCCTCTGACCATGCTCAAGTGATCACCGCTGGTTTGGTTAATTCCAGGGGTCCCAACAATTTTCCAATAATGGTCACTTGCAGATATGTTTTCAGCACAAATAATCTTTTCAGTAAAAACAGGTGTCCCCATCCAGAAATAACTCTCAAATAAGCTTTTTGGAAGTGGTAAAACATTATTATCAAATAGGGTGAGCTACATATTACATCAAAAGGTATATCTATGTCCCTATCTACTGAAAGCTATATCCTTTTCTGTATACTTTTAGGAATAAGAAAAGGTCATCTAGTCTTTATCATCAGTGGATAGAGTACTGGTGATCGCTTTAGGCCCCAGACATCAAGTCTCATGATAATTACGGAACAGATAGAAGTATTTGATACAAATTTACAAACCTTTTCCTTCTTCAAATTAATAGCCCAAGGAGTTGTAATAGTCTGTACTATTGTATTAATCTGGTCATCTGAACTAACAGTTACAGGAACTTTTTTTACAAGTTTCTAGTTCCAGATTTTTACCAAGGATAAGAGAAGTATCAGCAATGACTTTTAAACTGTAGTGTGTGAGGTACAAAACCTATCTTACTTTTCAGGAACATGGGGTTTCTTAAAATACCCTTTCAAGTACCCAAGTATCTTGTGCAGAATGTTATTTTTTGCCACAGCCTACAGTTTGAGATCTGTAGCTAGCCCTTCCATGTGTTTGCTGTACTGGGGCAAGGTTCTTAAAGAACCTTAAATTTTCCCCTTCTTTTTCTAATGTTTTTAATTGTGTAAATATGTTTGCATGCTGTTCTTACACCGTAAGGCCACTGGTCATGTGACCTTGTAAGATGGAGAATATACCGCAGGTCCATTAACAGCCAATACGATATTGCAAGCGCACAGTGCACTCCATGTAAACCCTAGCGTAGAAACCTGCTGACATTTTCAGACGTTAATTGGCGGATAAGATTCCATCGCATGTACTCCCACGTGTGAAGACATGATAACTTTGCGAGGTATAGTGTGACGGTTTCAGCTCTCAAAGCTAGGCCATAAGCCAAATGTATTGCCTTATCTTCCAGCACAGGTTAATTTCAACACGATTAGACTTTGAGATCTTGTTTGCTTATGGCAATTTGTTCAACAGTTGTTATTGTATTTTTCTTCTTTAAATTATGACAAATTTGTGGAAAATACAGTGGCAGTCATTGCAAATTGTTTGAAGTTTGTTTTTATCAATGTTGTTCCATGCAGAAACCCACAAAGGAGTAATAGGACCACTCAGGCAAATGCCCAAGCTAAACTTGCAAAGGATACAGTTATTTATTGGGTATTGCCTTGATTTTAAAAATAGAAGTTAAAGTTGTTATATAGTGTTCGATGCAGGACTTTTTTGGATAATGTGCCAAATGATGGAAGCCTGTTTTGCACTGTGATAATTGTCTATTAATTAAAACACTGATTAGCAGACAGGATTCCAGTGCATCATGCTACAGGTTGATTAAATTGTTTTAATTTTTTCAGTTTAAAAGGTGTATTGTAGAGAATATGTTACTACAAATTAGAAATTCCAGAGAAATTGGAACACATTCTTCAATTTTAATCCCCCATAACAAGATCCTTTTTTCTTTAAGATACAATATAAAATGGATCCCATCCCCTATGATAGCTTTCTGATGTTTTGCAATTAGGCATACCAAAAACGTTTGATGTAAGAAACCAAAACAGAAGTCACAATTTTGGGGCCAAAATTGCGTAAACAAATCAATAGCTTGAGCAAACACATTTCCCCAAAGCTATTCAATAGACCATTCAAATCAATACTACAAATTAAATAGTACGAAAGACCACAAAACCTTAATTAATCATGGATCAAGAAATGTAATCCATCTGGTAATTGGCGAAGACGATAAGCAAAAAGATTGTGATTACACAACATTAGGTAATCTTGGATTCTGTTTGTTTGTTGTGACAGGATTAAAAAGAGAATCTGTTTATGTGTGCAAAAATTCTAGTTCCATTTTCTATGTTCCCTGTTTTTCCACATGATACCGCATACTGGAAGTTTATTTTTGAATTTATGCATTGATACTTTCCTCTTTCTTGATATATCATAACTAAACTTGCATATTCATTCTATAAAGACTTCACGATGCCTGTCATATTTATGTTAACAATCAACGGAAGAAAAAAGTTTATATATATGTTCAAGCCATCATGGACACATTCAAGTAGAAATGTGCTAATGACAGCCAGACTGTGTATTTGATCACATACATTTGAATCACCAACATGTTACTTCCATTCTATGTTAAAAATAGCTTTTTCAAGTTATTGTAGCAAAATTTGTAATATAGATTGTGTTTCTTAATAAATAATAAATAAAATAAATAATAATAAATGGCATTTTTCTATATCGCCTAAGCAAGGTTTTACATCAAAAATGTATAGTTTTTGCACCCCCCCTGTAATTTTATACCATTTTATACTATATCTTCAGTAAAAAAATCGAGGATCTGCAAAATGTAATTAACAATGTACTGATATACAAGAGCTTTCAAAGGAGCTCAGTATCTTACAATAAGTGTAATGAAGCATTTAATAATGTGCAGGTATGAAATGTTTTATATAAATCCTAAAGTATATCCTTGTCATTTTTGGAGGATTGTAGGTTACATAACATTAGTTAGTTATTTGTCCCATGGAATGATAAACGTCATCCTTCGTGCAATTTGGTTCCATTTGCCGTGCATTTTTGGTTCCATATGTTTTGTTCCATTTATTAAGCCTACCTTGTTTCTATTCTGATTAATTTATGAAAATTTCTTAAATACATTTGAAATTTTGGGAATTTTGATTGCTTTTCTTTTCAACTTTTGGAAAAAAATTGAAATTTGGGAATTTTTTAAGTGAAAGTTTTTAAATTTTTTTAATTTTAAAGAAATCCGACATTTTTGGATTAATTTAAAATTCTTTTCACACCTCGATGAATGGAACATTTCATCTTTCAACTCATGAAAATATTTGTTCCATTGTACTCATAAAAACTCATTATTTGTATATTATTCAACTGAAAATGGATCGAGAGAATAAAACGAGTTTCACCAATATAATCATGTTTGTTTACCTTTCTTTAGTACTTTTAAAAACCTATTAGGTTCCAATTGACTTTAGATTTCTTTGATATGAAAATAAATAAACTTAATTAATAGCACTATTTTAAACAAAAAAGCTAGGACTTCAAGTAACTTGATGATAGCAAAATAAGCTTTTTATTGTAATGAAATTTTGCACCCATTTTGTTGTGCCATATCACATTATCAATTTGTGTCAATTTCTGAATCATTCTTTCCTTCTCAATTTACATAGTAAACTAAAACACAAGACATTACACACTGTAAAATATTGGAATAAATTGTCTTTCATAATGGCGCCACACAATCATTGGGGCAGCTTATCATTCTATGCTAGGTATTACAAGTACATGCAACACTCAATATAGGTTGGGCTGAGTCAGATTTAGTCAAATTTATTAAGATTAGGGATCATTGTCAACGATGGAAAACTAGACAATTTGTAATTTTGTGTTGGTAATATCATATGTCTAGGAATGTACTGTCACATTAAAGTATTAAGATTTTTCTTCGGAAGTTTTAGATTAATGGTGTTAAATATAGGTATGTGTCAAATGTTAGTGAGAGTGTTATTGAATTATTAATCAACCCAGTCCCCAATTTTATTCTAAACTGACTGTCTCCCCATAAAACCTTGATTGTCTTTGCCATAGTCTGATTTAAAAGGTTTAGCCTAGTCACCTTTTTATGAAAAAATATTACTGATTATGTTATTTCTAACATGCTTTAATTCTGAACCACATTGGCCGAATAAGTTCACTAACTTGGATTTTTGACAAGTAGAAACCATATTGCCACCAAACTTTACTGCAATCATTTAAAAAAGACTTTTGTGTTTTCAAGGTCAATTAAATCGACAAAACAAATATTTACATTAGTATCTATTGCATATGGAAGGAAATACTCTGGTCAAAGACCCGTAATTATGGTAGTTGTCCTTGATTGTGGTTACAACCAATAATTCAAAAAACAGATTGTTCTGCAATTGTAGCAGAAATTACACATTGTAATGCAGTTTCAGTTTAACTAGATAGTAGTACTATGTGTGGATCTGTGGTGGATATTTTGTGATATTTTATTTTCAGAAATTGTTTGGACGCTAATTACAACAATACAAAGGTTTCCAAATTATTTTCTATACCTTAATAAAACTAATCAATGTATTATCTCAACCTGAAAATGCTTAAAATGTCTCCATTAAAATTCAGGTAAAAACTGCTGGATCACCAAAATAGTATGCAAATATAAGATTGTTTGCAGTTTATATAGAATAGATTTTCAGGAAATTGTTGTAAACCACTAAAATGATATACTTCCAATCTAGGTAAATATCACGACCACTAGATGTTATATGACTGTTATGTTAACTTCTAAAGTTTGTCAAACTTACTTTAATAACTGGAGCACACAGTTTTATATTTCAACAGTGTTATTCATCAATAAGACACATCCATAGAAATTTGATTAGAAATGATCCACTTTTCATATCATGTGGAGGAAGTGTGACAAGGCTCAGGATCTAGAACCTGACCCCCTTCTCTGCATAAAAGTTGGTAACCATGATTGTCTAAATATCGCAGAAAAGGGTTAAATTTTTATAGTGTCGGCGAGGACCTTGAAATCATGACAATAGGAGGTATTTTGATCATCACTCACCGCATAATTTGTTTAAAAGGGGGTATTTTACTTTTTACCAGTTGAAAAATCTCGTCCAAGCGTCGCAGGAAAGAAAGTACACATACTTTCAAAATAATTTGTAAAAAGATTGTGTTTTGGGGACCAACATGGTGTTATATCTCATATCTTATTTATGCATATATAAAGTGTCATTGAAAAGGATTTTCTGTCATTGAAAATGTGAAATTAGGGGGTATTTTTAACACCAATTTTGGCCTTGTTTTTGACAAAAAGGGGTAAAATTGATGAAGTATCATTACATAGGGGGACTTTGAAAAAAATAAAGAGCACTCATGGTTACCAACTTCTGTGCAGAGTGGGGTACAGGGAACTAGAAGCATGCATCCCTTAAACTGCAAATCATTTTAGGAATATTTTCCACTACACAAAATATGTAGCAAATGCAGATATTTGCCATACTTCATATTGCCAATTAAATTTCTCTGAGCGTACGTTCAACTAAGCTAAAGTAATAATCCAACAGTTGGAAAGAAAAAGAAATATTAAGTGATCGTAAACTTCAGGAAATTGTTTCCCCTCTTTTGATTTGTGACAGCACCAAGACCCTGTACCAAAATTAGCTCATCAGTAAGCTTGTTGACGTCACCAAGAATTTGCTGCATAATGTCCTCTGATCATCCTGTGATGTGATGGTAAAATGCCAAGGTTCTGTGTTTTCTGTTCACATGCTTCTTACAATTTTTTAGATTATTTTGGAAACTACAAAAATCAAGTTCTTTTAATGTCCTAGAGCTTGATACAACTTATATTATGTTTTGGTCTGGTTTTAATAATTTTAAGTCCTATACTTGCGTTACCAGTTGACAAACTTTATTCTCAGGATGTCAGCCTTGAAGTTTTCACAATGTGTTTGTTTGTGAATGTTTACTCCAAAGATTCCAGTGAGTATTGGTGCAAATAATGGTGCAGTACTGTGTAGCAAAATATTGCTAGGTATGATTTTGCTACATATCTCATGTAATTTCCTGTAGCATTTCAAACATCATGATAAATTGTAATTTTACCCCCTTTCCATTTAAGAAGCATAATATCTCAGCATTCATTATGGGCAAAGGATTTGCCTGCTGTTGGTCAATGAATGTCACTTTAACTCAAGTTAAAATCACAAGCAGCAGTTGCCAAGTATCAAAGATTGTCCCTTAAAGTTGTCCTGTTAGTTATTAATATAGGATTGAATCATCAATTTGATAGGAGATATGAAACCTGTTTAGATTTGTCAAAAGATGGTCACATGAAATTGGAATCCTTCATTGGCAAGATTTGCAGTATTCCTTATCGATTCCTTAATCTATGACATCCAACCATTAACCAAATCAGTATTTATTACGGAAATTAAATATCTAGAATCTTGAGCTTTCTTTAAATTGTACCATTTATTTTTCTTATCTTCACCAAAATTATATTCTTATGTTCAAACTCTATATTCTATATTTGGTTTTCATTGCACTTTTTTGAAAACAAATCAGGCCCTATATAACTCTTGGGTGATACCAGACAACAGTCTTCAAATCCAAAACAATCCTGGAATGATGATTGGAATTCATGGAATCTTAAAAAAAATCAGTACATGAAATCAGAATAAAATTAAAATTGATAAAGATAAAGATAAGGGGCAAAAAGTCTAAAACTCATATGACTTTTCCAAGAAAAAGTTTGGAAACTTATTTAGTTTTAAACCATGTCACAATATTTAGCACCAGTTCGTTGGATTTTCCTTGTAACTTAACACCATTAATCAATTCATAAGCTAATAGAATAACTACAAAAATAATGTTTAAAATGAAAAGATAATGCCAAGGAAATTATTATTGCTTGCTTATTCTAAATTTAATCAACACTTCCCTCTGTGTATAATTAGCATACATACACAAAACCCATAACATTTGGTTCCTAGGCTTGACTCAAAATCACATGCTTCCAAAAATGGGATACAGTACTTGCTTAGATTAACGATCTTGCTCCAATGTGAACTGGCTATATGCACTAGCTCAGATGATTGTTAAGATAGGACTTGTACTAACTTTTAAAATGCTTTACAAACTGGCCGCAATTTTAATGTGAAAAACTTTGAACATTTACCATATTTTGACAAAGTCACAGGGGCTATCTCTGGAACTACTTAACCAATACTAGACTTGTTTGTACTCAATTGAATACATTTTTCATGATAAATCTGTTTTTTTTGTGGAAAAAGATTGCAATTTTTGACAAGTCATCTGCCCTTAACATCCGCGCAGAGAAAGTTAAACATTGATAAACCAAAATATACAGGGACCCGAACCACTCTACTACTTCCATATGACTGCCAAACCCTCACACTTTTTTGTATGGCGCATTTCCGTGCCGTTTCCTTCCTTACAAATGTTGTCGTTCATTTCCAAGCTTCAATAAATTTGCCCTAATTACTCCCCCATGTTGAATTATTCTCTACTTCACAGATTGAAGATACAAGCCTGTGATGGGAGTTTTGGTTGACTTGTAGGTACGAGACGTGATGATAATGGTGTGGATTTAACGGGTATGCTTGACATCTTGACAACACCCTAAGGACTCATCACCAACAGACCAAGAAATACTTAAGTAAATGAAGATGTCAAGGACAGCCAAGGTCAAGGGCAGAGAATCAGCTCCGGCCGGATATCAAGATCCTATAACGTTTATGCAATTGTAAGACAGTCTACATTAAATTTATATGACTTGTTTTACCCAGGGCTGGGGCATTGTTATTTGTGGGCGGTATGGATAAGTGCTGTGGCAAAGCCTCCCTTTTCTATTAATTTGTTGTCCGATTTGGTTAAATTTTGGTACAATTTCTGGTTTTGTGACAATTTCAGGTTTTATGGCGATTTCTTGTAGTTCCCAAGACCCTCATTTTTGAAGGGCTAATCTGTTTCAAAGTTGACCTCATTTTTGAAGAAAAATATATTTCCAAGACCCTACTTTTGGCAAATAGCCCAGCAAAGACGTACTGAAAAGAATTTGTAATAATGGGCTTACATCAGATTACACACACCTAAGTTTTGCATTTTTGTTTTTGTTTTATCAGTTTTGAAGCCTACCATCTAAAATATTATAATTTGCAGTCTTATTACTAGATTGGCAAATTTGTAGGTTCAGTACGTCCTCTTGAAGAAATTATATTCTAGCCTTGTTACGTTAAAGTAAAAATCCTACTTATCATCGCATACCTGCCTAACACTGATTAGAACTCTAGTTTGCAATACTAGAAATCTGTGCAAATCCGAGATGTAAGAAATAACATCCACAGAAACATGACCATGCAAATATGAAATCACTATCCAGTAATTACACAACATTAATATGTCAAAATTAAAGGTCATTTATATATTGACAGTCTCAATTTTCAAATACAAATTAAACTTCAAGTAATTTATGATGTAAATGCTACACCATATCTTACTAACTGATCGTCTCCAAAGGAAATTTCAAGAAATATGCCCCACTTGTAACATCCCTATGTTGATGGACACTAAACAGTAAGTTTAAGTACGTAAGCCTTGCCTAACATTAATTGAAAATGTTTTCAGGGAATTGTCAAAGATCATAATAATTATAGTACATTAAAATCAAACATATTATCTTCCTTGTAAAATATTTTAATCAAATCGATAACTAAAGTTTATTACTACTGATAAACCAAAGCTGTTTCATTGTCATCCATAATAATGTTCAAATAAAATTGCTATCTAAATTTGTCCTTATAAAGATCCGCAGACAATGATCCTATCATGAGAGTACATCAACATATTAAAGTTAAGATATTGTTATTTTCTTACAGTCAATTTGTATCCAATCATTTTTTTAATACATTAAATATTCACTAATCAAATCCAAACTTACTTGTTATAAGCATGAACCTATTCACGAACAATCATACTTTTTAGCATTTATTTAATGGCACTTAACCAAAAATTCATAACAAAACAGGGATCCATAATTCCTGAGTGCGTCTTTAAAGGAATGTGATGATTATAATAGAGGAAGCAGGGGTAGGTTATTTTTAGCTCTCAGCAGAAGTGCATCCCTTCCCACTTACTACCTGTGCAATTCAGAATCTAAATATTATAGCTCTTTTCCTGTTTCACTTAGTGTCAGGCCTGGCTCAAACCATGGACTCCGCGCTCAACTAAACCCTTGATT
>JAUMTS010025356.1:0-11330 GCA_032273385.1 Ophiopholis aculeata | reverse complement strand
TCAAATATCAGTAAAAATCTCCATTTTCATTTTATTTCCTATTAAATGTGATTCTAGTTTTAGAATAATAATAGATAGTAGTCGGGTTAAAAGTCATGGAAAGAGCAATGTGAACAACATGTCGGGTTAGCGAAATTATTTTTGAAATGTCGTAAAAAAGATTACCCGGGTTAAAATCTAAATGTGAACACACCTACTGTTACTTCCATTTTTATACGAAGTGACTGACAGCATTATTGTCAAAATATCAATTTTCTCCGAAGTGACATATTAAGTCTTGGTCTGTCTATCATGAGAGTTACCATACTCACAACTCTTACCTATTAGGAAGACGCTGCGAGATGGCATGGTAAGTCCTCCACGGTCTTTCATCTGCAGGAAACACCTATAATCTTCATCGCCGACTGATGTTTTGGGTTTGGCTGCAATCAAGGCTGCTTTGCCTAAATGAAATATGGCAAGACGGAGTTAGAGTTTGGAGACAACAACAACAGTGAGCAGTAAAGCCTATGGAAGGATCTGATGATCTGATACTGAGAATGACAGTGACTGCAAAGATGTGCAATATTATGTTGATAGTGAAAAATGGCAGAAATCTAAGATCAAATGTTGTTTAAAATAAAGGGTCTTTTTTCCTATTATATAAATATACAAATACATCATGGTCCTCATTTCTGGAATTCCTAGGAAATACACTTGAAACCTCAAGTCTGTGAAACATTTTCAAAAACTCCTGAAGCAAACAAATTGAGCACCGTCACTCACTGTCGCCGATGTCTTGTCCTTAAATCTATGTTATATCTTTCGTTTGAGATTTATTTTGTCAATTCAAATTTTTAACAAATTTTGTTCAAGGGTAGGGCTATTTTACATTTATAGGACTTAAATGGTCTTCCCGCCATATCTTGTATTCTTGTTGCCATATTTTATCGAATTCGTTTAGTCCCATTTTATCGAGTTTGTTTAATATGCAAATCAAGAACTTGGCTTGACTTACATTCTTCGCAGGACGTTGATTTCATCTGTTGCCTGACCACATATCCGCAAATATAGCAGCTTATATTTTCAGCTAGAATGGTAAGGTCGATATGAGGCAGATACCCATCCTCATCATTGACAGCATCATCACCTGAAAAGTGCAATACATAATGTAGATATATTTATTTGCATACTGTATTTTTACAGTTATGTGACAAATTATATACATACAATAATTTAGGTGGAACAAAATCTGGTATTAATTAATGTACAATTCTCTTTAAGTAAAACGGTGAACACTTCACTATTGTTTTGTGTGACTTTGGTTTCAGAGTGAAAATGGACGATATTGCATTCATTCTTTTGAGAGTATATTTTCAATCTTTTATTTTATGATTGAATATTTCCACTCTTTAATATCGGTCACTCTGGAGGCTCTTTTGCGATTGAACGTTTCAAATTTTACCATTGTGGACTAAAACATCGAGCATTTTCATACTAAATTACTTGGAGTTGGAATTAGTATCAAATTTTGAGGAAAATTGCAACAGTTTTTATCCCCCCCCCCAAAAAAAAAAATGACAATATATATGATGCTGATGCCGCTACTGCCGACATCATCAGGTTACAGGCTTATTTTTCTGATCTTTTATACCTACCATTGTCGCTATCAGGGACGTTGTTCTTTCTGCGATAGCAAATATCCACAATATCAAGTAAGTGGGTTGAGTCTTGCTGCTTGCAGTTGCCTGTTCTCTTTGTTCCTATGGTGTTGTTAAGTAACAACGTACGCCATGCTCCTCTGAAATGGGTAACTGACGGGTTGTTGTTCCAACCTCCACGACCTCTGACGCTGCAGAAAAATAGCTCAAGATGATCCTGACTTAGCTTGTATGTCAGTAGGTATCTGAAAAGTAAAAAATAAGCATCATATAATTATATCCAGTCATTTCTATAAGCGTAAGGGAAGCGCGGTGGCCTAACCGTAAACGGTTAGGGCACGAGACTCGTAATCTGAAGGTTGTGGGTTCAAACCCAGCCAGGGCCAGTGTGTTGCGTTCTTAGGCAAGACGCTTTATTCCCAGTTGCTTCACTCCACCTAGGTGTAATAATAGGGAGCTGTTATATGGGTTGTTACAATCTAAGTTGATGGGTTTGAAAGAAAAAAAAACCTTTTCCTGGAATTTTGAAAATAAGGGTGGGTATTCATTCATTCAAGCGTCTATAAATGTAGGAAATGTGCCCATATTTATGTAAAGTGTGACGAGGCCGCATGTATTGACAAAGTCAGGGAGGTATAGTGCACTGGTAATCACCTTCGTGATTTGTTTCTGCATCCCGTTGAAGTTCAATTATCTCCGACCAGGCTGAACATTTTTTAGGGCACATCGGCTTTTTTTTTTGGTAGGAGGGGCAATAACTATAATAATAAAGAGTGACTAATCATGCTAATCAAACTCAAACATTACCATCTATTTCCATTTTATTTATTTTTGGTTCCTACTTCCTGTAGGACCTACCTCATCTTCTTTGTAGCAAGCAACGTATCTGCCAGGTGAAAAACGGCATCGATGGCAAGGCACAGACCAATGATTGCTGTCTTCTTCATTCCAGTTGCCAGTCTGCGTCCTTTACTGTCCTTCATCTGCAGCAGCATCTCTCTCATTTCGCTGAGAAACGGCCTCCATATCTTCTCATTTGACATCTTGATAGGCGCCTTGTAATTCCAAGCAAACGGGTTTCTCGAATTCAGCATGTCGAATAATCTGTGGAAAAATGCAGAAATTAACTAATTTTCAAGATTATCTTAAATATAAATGTATTTCAGGTCGATGCAACAATGATAACATGTGTACTTTTCCATATACTATACTTCATCTTATCTTCAAACTGCAGAAGAAACAGGAGTCTACAAAACACATGTTTGTGACGTTTCTCACTTAAAATAGAAAGAGAAGGGTGGGGAACAGGATCTAAAGAGCTATTTAATGCAAGTTTGGGTATTTTTTGTCGTTTCTCAAAAGATTAACAACTATTCATGTTTGTATTATGATGCATGCTTTCGATTCAAAGTTGCCTCGATCTTAATTGAATAATCGTATATAATTTCGTAGCCAGACTAACAAATCAGTGCGAGGAAATAATATTAAACTGTATTATTATTTTTTTTTTGTGTATAGTACTTCAATAATCGTATGGCCCGCCAGAGCCGCAGAGAGGAAATCATGTACGCCGCGCCGAGGTCTTTTAAAAGTGAAGCGCGCCGAGGTCTTTTAAAAGTGAAGTTAAAACTGGTGTTCGATAATCAATCAATTACGATTCAGATTTTACTCGTAGGCCAATACATACCTATCTATCTTTTTCATCCACTCACTGGTAGCTTCACTATCGCCGAACTCTTCTGGTACAAGTTGTCGCATATACTGGATCGCCATGGCAACGGAATTACTCAGGGTTTGTGCTGCCAGTGACACCTTCATCTTCTGAGACTCAAACTCGATGTGCTTCTTTCTTAATTTGTTCCCCAAACGCAGACCTTCCGCTCTCTGGATGTCATTTAGCTTGGTAACGTATTTCCATTCTATATTCTGTTAATCAAATATAATGTATCAACAATGCCTTTGAGACCTGAACTTACTCACAGTATCCTATTAACATAACATAATTTTATCATATATATATATATATATTTACATGCAGTAAGTAGTGGCTTAACATGTGTCATGTATATATAATATATCGGGCTATGTAAAAGAATCATATTGTTGAAAATATCAAAAGGAATTGCCCAAAATTTGACATACCACCGAATACCATCTCCTTCAGCTATGAAAAAGAATCATATTGTTGAAAATATCAAAATGTTAAGGAATTGCCCAAAATTTGACATACCACTTAATACCATCTCCTTCTGACTCATTATGGGCATTATTCACTTATTTAGGATATGCAATTTCCATTCTTGCCACCAGTGAACTTTTAAAGTATCCTATAAACCCGTGATTTCCACCCCTGACGACATGACTCTAATTGTGCATATGAGCCAATTATCAGAAACCAAAGTTATTAAAAAGGTGACTTAAAACTACAAACCTTCTCAGCACCACCTGGTTCGTCTGGTGGTAGGTGTAGTGTCCTTTCAGATGCCAGCGTGTTTCTCATCAGCTTGATCATGTGGACCACGTCGAAAAGAAAGGACACGGGCTCCCCAGTGACTGGGTGTGGAAATGTGCCTCTGAGTTGATCTGCCAGGAGGTTGCACCCCAGGTGGACTGCTGTTTTGTGGTTTGTTCCACAACCATCGGAGACAAACGCAACCACCTGGATGCCGGCCTCGTGGAGGTGGTGAAGGCCCTCTCTCACCAGAGCTGCCTGTTGCTCACCGGAGATGCCGTTTATTAGGAAGTACCCTATCGGCACCTTCCAGTGGCCGTTCAGCCCCACAGCCATGAATACCAGGGCCTCTGCCGCAGGCTTCTTGCTATCGGACTCATTGTCATCACCCAGGTCTTCAAAGCCTTCAAACCGCTTCGATGAGTTGTTCCATGTGACCTAGATCGTTTTGGAGTTAAATCATAAATGGCATGGCACAAGTTACGATATTTTGATGGCATAAAACATGCTCTCAGCAAAAATAAAAAGCTAAATTAAGAGGTCTGGCATAATATAATTAGTTATTTCCCCAATTGTTTTAAGAAAAAGAAAACCTCCGCGTGCAACAACATTTTCTTTCTCATTTGCCATTGAATGGTGGAAAAGGGTAAATATGCCTGTCTCGCACATTTTTGGTATCTGTGGAATCATTATCATCGATGTATATTTCGAAGTGGTTCAAGTTTTGCCTCATATGTTTAGTTCAATAATTACTTAGTATTAAAACCTAGATACAATATCTTTTCAATATCTTAAAATCAAATCAAATCTTTATTTCCATATAACATATACATCAAAATGCAAAGCAAAATAATATACACTAAAAACCTTATGGAGGAGTAGGCTGGAAGGCCAATAAGGCCTGTATATAGCTTACCCCTTATATTAATTAAACAAAACTAACAACAATTGTATACAACACTAATCAAGCAACTACTTAAACAAGACAGGACAAGGACATTGGACAGGCTCAAAAAATAAATTAATTAATTATACATATGTTTTAATAAGTTTTTGTTTCAGTTGATTCCGAAAATGTTTCTCAGATTTTGATTGTTGTATTGTTTCTGGTAACGAATTCCAAAGAATGGGGCCACTTGTTCGAATAGCATGATCGGAGAAGCTTTTTTTATTATTTGTCAAATTAAAATCGTTGATCTGTCTTGTTTGATATTTAAAATTAACATACCTGTTTCCTAATAGCCATTGCGTCAACCATTAGCGTAGCATATACTGGGTCCTTACTTCTGCCTGACATTTCAGAAAGTGATTTCAGAGCTTGTGTATGGTACCTGTGTGTAGTCAAAAAAGTATCACATAATTATGCATGGTGGCAAGGTTTTTGAAACTTGTAATTTGTTAACGTGCTTTTGTAAATAATATTATTCTTGAAACTTTGAAACAAGTTGAAAATAAACTGAAGGCTCGGGCATTTCAAGCCATATTTATTTTGAGTCATCCGGCTATAATGTGGGCTACATGTAGTCAAAGGAACTTCTAAAATGAGTCGATGAGTCTAATAATA
This sequence comes from Ophiopholis aculeata, assembly GCA_032273385.1. Taxonomy (NCBI): domain Eukaryota; kingdom Metazoa; phylum Echinodermata; class Ophiuroidea; order Amphilepidida; family Ophiactidae; genus Ophiopholis; species Ophiopholis aculeata. The sequence goes on along the minus strand of JAUMTS010025356.1, from coordinate 5,674 downwards.
ATCTAAGGTCAAGCGCTTAATTAAGCGCATACCAACATTTGATTGAAGAAAAACGCAACATCGTCTAAATATTAACGAGGAATATGGCTTGTTTGTGTTTTTGTGATGACTCGAACAACGGTTAATATTGTGAGCTTTTGGTCGAAATTTCAAAATGTAATTGATTGTTACATACCCAGCTTCACATTCCACTCCAGATCTCCAGTTGCGCAGTGTCCTCTCTTCAGGCAGGTGGATCCCTTGCTTCCTAATCCAATTGTAAGCATCTGGTGAATGAAAATGTACACTCAGTGCAAAACGTTTTACTTCTTTGCTATACCTGTAACCATTGCTTGATCTGTCTTTGTTGTCAAGTTCATTCTTAATCAGATCTAAAAAACTATCTGAAAATTGCCCCCGTAACGCTTGAAGCGCGTCCTCCGACATCAATTTGTTGGTCTTGGACTCGTCCAACAAATCTCTCAACTTAATTCGTTGAATACTCAAACGTCTTGTTTTCTGTTTCTCATTCTTGAGTTTCTTTCTTAAATGTTGCATCTCTCTCTCCATTTCTACATCTTCTTCATACTTTCTCTTCGAACCTTGCCCCTGCTCTACATCTTCTGGGTAGGCTGATACCACTACCGGCAAAGTCTGTGATGCAGTCCCTTGCACCATTACGGTAGGTATGGCATTATGATGGAGATTGCGCCTCTTTGCCTCAATTCCAAGGAAGTCCACGTCCTCAAAATGATTTTCACATACCCTGTGATGATCACCTGGTTTAAACGAATGATCTCTTCTACAGAAATTTACCCACTGTTGCTTAATTCCGTCTTGTGCCGGGAACCTAAAAAGAACAAGAAAAGATTTGATAACTAAATTTCCGTCTCATGGGTCCCTCTTTAGATCAAGGTTAAATGTTTTAAAAGGACGACACGACTTCGATTTATGAGAGAAATTACGGGGTAAAGCAACTTGATAAAATGTTTGTGAATATCGTGGGAAAATCGGGGAAAACATTTTTTGTATTAAGTTCCCGATATGAACACAGAGCAATAGGCCTACATATTATTTTATAGGCCTATTTAAAAAAAGCTATTGATAAAGCATGCTTAAAAAAAAAACATGACCCCACTTTCTTTGTGTTCAGTTACGAATCAACCAAAAGTCACGTTTAATGAAAGTATAGGACATACCATTTTGAAGTCAAAATTCAAGCATTATCATTGCAAGTAATATAAAACAGTTAGTTTGCAGCACAACTTTTTGAATGACCCTTATATGAGGCTTATCATAACGATGTATTTGGCGAAGGCTCATTGGCCTAGGCCAATTTATCTATAATTCAGGGGATTTCTTCATCTCAGGCCTTTATTTGAATGTGATACGGCCTATAGACCCTACAATTCTTAGAAATCATAGGCTAGGCTAAGCCTAATTTGTTAGCAACTACGACTTTCACAGGACCAATGATCCCAGCCGCTAGAATTTTCCTAAATCATAAGATGATTCCGGAACAAATAAGTTAAATAATCATAAATACTAGCGTTAAATGTAATGGATTTTTAACAAATCCAGGGCAAAAAGTATGCATCAAATCGCATGAATTTAGTTTGAAATTTCGATGTTTGTCCTTTTGATTTTTGGGCTCCCTCTCCGGCGGGACTGGATCCACCCCTGTATAAACCATGCAACGCAAGATTAGATCATTGGTAAAACTCATCACTGTATACGTAACTTGTTAAATTCGCTATACTTTGACCCTGAAGCCTATTCCTAGCTCCTACACCGAAATTCTCACCATAAAACCTCACACGAACACACCGTGTCAGTTCCTTGTCTAAGCCATAATTTAGCGCTGATATAATTGTTGGAAATCATGTGCCGCGCCGGGTGTGTGTGTCGTTTAATGTTAGCTTTCCAAATGCAGCATGACCATTGATAATGCATTCGTTTTAATCTGTATTATACTATAGGGTACGCCCGGGCATATTGGGCATGCAGTACTAAGTGGGAAACATATTATTCCAACTTAAGCTGTTCTTGCTTTACCGTCGATTTCTTTTATAAGTGTAGCGGGACCGGGGGTGGACCTCGTGTTTGTGAATAACCGGTTAATGTCGGGGGATATTTGGGTATGGATCGTCAGGATGGACCAGGGTGACAACAGGTATCAAAAGACACCACTGTAAATTTGTATGAGGCAGAGCACGTTGTGGGGGACAGAACCCCACGTTACCATCTAGTAAAAGAGACAAGGAAGTGATACTCGTACGACTACTAATATGGTTACATCAAACTCACATGTTACGCATGTTACGTATACTAGCTCTCGTATGATGTATAGGCCTAGTACATTTCCTTACATTTAACACAATTTAATGGAATTTTGAGCATACGTCTGTCTCTCTCGGCGCAGGCCAGAAAATAAAATATAAAAATATCATATCACCGTTTGATAGGAAATATGTATTTTTATATTAAAACATGTTATTAATGAAAATTTGAGCATAGGTCTGCTTCTCTCGGCGCAGGCCAGCAAACAGAATATCGAAAGAACATATAACCATGGTATGGCGATATGCCTTCCGATATATCCAAATACATAATATAAATGATTAAATCTAACGCATTGGGTAGTCCAATTCCGTTACATAAGCATTAACCTTTCTCAATACACACTTTTATGAAGCCGTTTAGTTTATAACACAGCCGCTCCGCCAAAGTTGAGTGCTATAATGCATTATATGTTACGTTTCTTAAGCCAGTTTTATTTTATTTTATAAGACGGTTAGTCTTTCAAATAGGAAAACATCATCGAAAAGTGAACTTACCTGAAGAGACGTACGTCCGATTCTTTACACCCGCACCAACTCGCGGAACACACGCGTGGCATGATCAAAGGTTACATCCCCAAGTTCCGAAGAAAACACAATTCAAAAAACAAAAACAAGGTGCGCTGTAACTTTAAATATAATCCTATTATACCAATACACGAAAACCTATAGAGTACCCGCCATTTGGATTGCAATGATAGGAATTCAAAATGGCGCATAAGTATGACGATTTCTCTTAGTAACATATGCGTGAAAATCTTCGAACGCCTTGGCGCGCATAGCAACAGCGCGTCAGCACAACAGCGCACCAGCGGCTAATTAATTGATTGATTAAGTTTGTCATTGACTTTGTTGATCATTTTGATCGGTGTTCGAGATTATCTCGTTCTACCCTAGTGCGGTGTCATCCAACCGCGGCGTATTAAATCATATCGTATACTATTAGATCCTACAGTAACCAACTGCCACCGTATCTAGCAACGAGTGGTGACTGATTTAGGTACTTTTGGACTTAGTATACTATAATTATAACTATTCTGTTTTCCAAATGTTCAGTTTTCTTTATTTTGTTTTATAAACTTAAGTATTTATGTGGTTTTAGTGTCCGGTTTTAGTGCTACTATTGTTCATATTCTGTACAACTGCATGCTAGTCGGACAAACCTGGGTAAACAAACAAACTTGCAGACAGAACTGGAAATGTTGCATGTGAGTACAACATGTAATGTCATCTTGCAGTTATGTACAGGAAAATGAGCTCGACCTTTCTCTGGCTTAAACCCCATTATAAAGTCTAAACAGGGATATGAGTCGTCGTTTGTCCATACGGATAGTATTTTAAGAGTAATAGTAAATGTATATTAGTAGTAGGTAAGATTCCAAGGCAAATTTTGCTCACCATTTTTGTACTTAAATTATGTTCACTATGGCGTGAATTGAAGTTTTTTTAAAAACGGGACCCCTACCAAAGAGAAACCATATCAATGTTAACTTTGTTTTGCGCACGATTCTAAAGAATTCAAAAGAGTGAGCAAAAGTTTCATACGAATGTCGTTTACAAATATTAAGGTTTTTAAATGCGTTCGAAGGCCTGCAACTGTTTGTGGGTGCATTGCCGTCATGGTAGTAACAATAACAAAAGGGACCAAACGGTCGACCATTTCATACCGTATAGAGCGAACGTTGACCATTATGGTGACAATTCAGGTTTGGATTTGCTTTATACATATGACACACTAAAATGCGCGCGCTATTTTGGCGATGGCGAGTAAAATTCACTTTTTGTACAGTGACGTGATAAATTTCTAGGGATGTTATGTTCGTTCTTGAACCTAGGTGAACCACAGTTTGAAATCCAGAAATAACATGCTTTGCCTAAATATTGCACAAAGTTTGTAAGAAAAATAAAGTTAAAGGCATGTTTCTGCTTAATCCATAATTACACAATAGAGACAATTTAGAAGATACTCGCTAAACTGACGCGCGCACAGTTTAAAATAATCCCTAAAGTACCTAATAACATGGCAGCACTCGAAACCGTCCCAATCCAGTCCACATTGTTTTAAAAACTAAATCATAAACCTATGAGGTCGATATACTTGATTACTAGACAACGGCACCAGAAGACATGCAGTGGCGGCAGAGGGGCCCGCAGAGGGGACGGGAGTTGGCATGAGGGAAATTAAGTTTGTCTGACCACCCCCAGGTGTTGCACTGACCATAGAATCGCTAAGAATCGAGCAGACAGCTTACTAATCAAAAATGAGCAGAGCAATTTAGCTTACTGGAAAAGTAGACTAAAAGGTCAAGTCAGCCAGGTCAACAATGTTAAGTGCTAATATTGAGTATTACGGTTGTGGGCGGCCCTTGATAAAACGAGGGCTAATAAAGATGGCTTTCATATATCTTCTTTCAACTGCCAATTGCAGGTTTTTAATGCGAGCAGCGGACCTATTGAAGTTGCTAACGTAACTCTTGATTCCGATGGAATGTTTACTCGCTTTGTTGAGATTTATCCACACAACTGCTGGGAAGGCACAGACGCAGGAGGATTGCGGGAGAGCATATTTTGTGTGTTGCGATTTGAAGTGTTAGGTTGTTCGGAACTTTAGAAGAGATCAAGCAAAATGAATGATGTAGTTGAGGAATGGACGTGGACTCAATTACATTTAATGTGATTTTAGATGTGATATTTTTCTCTCACGATACAGCACAAGTATAACAAGTGTAACAAGGTACTGTAATGCAATAACAATATTATAAAAGGGTTTAAACAATTCAGTACGCATTTCATACTCACTACTCACGCCAGTGGTGCCAACGGGTGCCAACATGGCAACCACAGCAAAGCAGTAACTATGAAGTGACCTTATGTGAAAACCCTGTATTCTTTCATGGTGACATAAAGCTTAACATTATAATTAGTAGATGTTCCGGGCGTTTATATGGCAGGCAATCATGCTGGGACATGGATTAAAGGCTGTTATGTCATGCGTGTTCTTATATAATATTTATTCAATTGTTTTGCAATGAGTTAGTACATGTAGTAGTCTGTTATAGTATTATAAACTGGCATTTGTTTGGCTCTTTTGCTGATCTACATACAAACCAACATAAATAGATTTCAAAATGTTTAAGATACACAATTTAGTTACAAGCACACATCAATTATAATTATGTATCAACAAACTTACTCTCTTGAGAAAAATGCAAAATACTACTACGTATTTTAGCACTTAAAGGAGGTTATGCCGATTTTGACATATTTATTTTTTACCTTAGAGTGGTTGACCTTGACCCCTGAAACACATTTTGCAAAGTTTAACTCCAAGGTGGTCACTTGTTTACCCTCCAGGG
>JAUMTS010025245.1:0-11333 GCA_032273385.1 Ophiopholis aculeata | reverse complement strand
TTTAGTTTGCTTTTCTCTCTGCAATAGGCCTATTTTGAAATCATACAGAGCAACTTCATTTTGCCTTTCATACCACCGTAACTCTTGACCACAAATATAAGAGCCAATAGTATAGCTAAATACCGCAAAACACAAACAAAAATTACTCATGCAATATTTCTAACGTCTACAGTACTTCATTAGAGATATGTATGGGGACAAATTTGTAACTTTGCATTTGAATGTACAATGATGATCAGAATTGAATAAATAAATAAATATATTAGACTTCTCACTTTCCATGTTTAGAAAATCTTTGTTTCTCTAGGATACAAATAAAAATGACAGGAATTTCTTCTTTAAAGTGTAGCCAAATAAATACAAATATATTGAACTTTATAGCTGGCACTAAAACATTCAATTATTCTGATATCTTTTTCATAAGTTAAGGAACCTGATAGTGATATTTACACAAAGGTATCTCTCTAAAATGCAGTTTCAACATTTTGACACAATACGATATTGACTATCCAAATTATTATCACAACTTGAAACGATATCTCTACCATCATGCCATCTCTCACACAGTCTTCAAAGACTCATTGTCCAACATCTTTCCAGGTAAAAGCCTACCCCTGTTAAGACTTGTAGCAGCAATTGTAAACAGGAATAACGTTTATTTATTGCAAATTGAATTGATAGCAATTGGTAATGTGATTCTCCATAAAACGAGATATCTACATCGAGGAAACATCTTAAGTTATACATATTTGCAAGAATCAATCTTGGCTAGCTATTAACTAATTCAATAACGTCAGAAACAAAACTCTCCCCTGCAGTACAGGAACATGAATAATACATATGTATCAAATGAAAATACATGCAATGTACTTTAAAATGCATGTATTTAGATGCAAATGTGAATAGGAAATTTTCAATTTTACACAACTAAGTAATGTAACCCTTGGGATATCAGAAGCACTCGGAGAAGCGTGCCCAAAATAGGTTTTTGCTTTTTCAAGAGAAATACGGTGACAGTCCTGTGTCCCAATTTTCTGAGAGAAAATCCAATACATGGGCTGTTATCCTACGTTGTATATAACCAAACATTTGTGACTGCTCTAACAAAATGAGCATAAAGTCGCCAGCTTATATACGAGATAAAGCCTGCTAAAAATGCAACCAAAAAAACCCAATAGATTACACTCACGTGTTATAAATCATTGTGTAGCTTGCGATCTTTTTAAAAATTTATTCTACTGTAAGCCTGATTCCCACTGGACCTGCGATAACCAGTTCAGTCGTACAACCATATTGGATCGTAGAGAGATCGTGTGTAGCAGTTTTGAACAATGGACAACAATGGAGAATAGATCGCCCGATCAGTCCCACGACAACCTAGGACCATGCTCTGACTGACTAAAATTACCAGTTGCAGGTTGATCGTAACCTATCTAAGTGGTCGTATCTCTCAGTGGGACTGGGGCTTTATGCGCATTTGTTAAAATTGAATGAGGGAAAAGGAAAGGAAGGGTGCTTGGTAACAAACAGGGGCAGAAATCCTAAACATGGGAGTCTCCAAATTCCGTATTAAATGTCACTTAATGAGAGGGGTGGAGGCTCAAAAGTGCCATGTTCTGATGGGGCGGGTTGGGGTCAAAGTCCAAATAGTCTTCATTTACTCTACTATGGAATGTGCTTAGCAAAAAATCAAGATGCACCTATTTCTGCACATTATAATTGTGCCTCATCTTCCCTAATACTGGGGGGAAAATGCTAAATTTTGTCTCAGGGCAACCAGACCAAAAGTAGCTCGAGTACATCTTACATTAAACGCTACTTCAATATTAACATTTAAGTACCTTGTTTACCAAAAGTGGGTATTAACAAGTGATAGCTGAGTTGAGTAAAATTCAGTGCAAATGCTGAATATGGGCATCCTGCAAAACAGGAGCTGAATTCTGTTCAAGAGCTGCTTTCTCTTTTCTTCATTTTCCTTGTGCCGTTTCTCAAAGCCCAGCATGCATATTTATCAGCCAAATGGCCATCTAGGCTTATGCTTTTATAATAAAGCCTCAAATGGTCTATGATCATGAGTTTCTCATGGACTAGCTTGAGTCATCCTTGGATCAACCTGGACTTACCATTTTTCTTGTACAAGAACCATTTTATTTAGCTAAAAATAACTGATTTTGAGCCAGTTTGCACTGATTCTGAAGAATCAAAACCCTGCCCATGGAATTGACAGTGAATGACAAAATATACGAGTGCAAAAGAAATCTACACATCTACATATCATTTAGGAGCCTTGGTCATTGCATCTAGGATAAAATGATACATATCAAACAGACAACTACCATTTCTGTATTACCACTGATTACACTGTTATCATTTTCAGACATGACAATATATCCAGGTCTGTAATTCAGGTATCATATAACATAAATAAATGATAACTCCCAGCCCCTTGAATTGAAATTTTAAAATGTATCTTATTCCCAAAGAAACGTGTAATGAAAACCAAAATTGCACAGAAAAAAGCTATGTGTTTTGACCTTGACGTTTGTGTGTATTTTTGATTAACTTCAAATTGACTGACGAGGCTAGCCCAAAACAAATACTGTGAAATCTTTGATGGAAGTTTTGTTAAATTTGCGGTTGCTCTGAGTGAGTTTACTTTGGTTGTCCTGATTTAATTTATACATCGTAAACGGCTTGTATAACTAATCCAGGGGTTAATGGGCATAAAAAAGCTTTACCAGTACTTTCCTCCAAATTTGCCAGTTAGTATTTCCTAGGGATGAATTTTCCAAATTCTGTCTTTTTCCAATTATGCTTTACAACGTTGCTTCACTTTCAATTGACATATGACTTGTGTACCCGCATAGCACTACTTTCGGGCTCACTGTTTTTTTGTCAATATGTTTGCATTGTTGCAAGTTTTCTAGCTTCACTCATTCGCACTTGCCCAGTTTTTGGCCTTACTGGGACGGCCACAAACTACGCCTCGTACCTGAAGTACTAAATGCAATGATAATTACAAAACAACCTTATTGCTGTACATTCCGTACTCTTTTATTGACCAAAGTGTTAAGAGCAAGAATTGCATAGCACCTCAGGTGTTAAGATACAAAGGCAATCAATGTCTTGTTAAAGGAGCCCAGTCAGCTTTTTTCAAAAACTTTTTGAGATTTTGGTACAAAAAGATTGCTCATATCCTTCTCATATGGCTCTGGAGTATATTCTATTTGGGAGATATTAGTAAAAATATGCCTAATTTTGGTAACCATAATTAGATTTACACAGTGAAGGGATAGGCAACTAAGATGTAAGATGCATCAAAACAGGTTGACCGGTTCATCTGAAAATTCAAAATTAAAATTGCTTGACTGGTGATCCTTTAAATCAACTGAGATACATCACAACAGTTTGACTGATTCTTCAAAAAATTCAAATTGCTTGAGTGATGATCCTTCAAATGTAACAGAAAAGTCAATTTTGAATAATCTGACCATCCACCTTCAAAGCCGGAATTGGAGAGAAAGACGTTAAGTTAATTTACCTTTCACATTGAGATGCAGCTAAGCTAATTCAGGAACACGTTCAAGATTGATGAGCCGCGATCACTTCTTCAGGCAGGAGTTTATTATCATTGGCGGGGTGGCACAAATGCACAAATGGTTGTTCAAAATCTTGAATCAAACTTTGATCTAATTGAACACAGAAAACGCTGGAGTTTCCTAAGATCTAATGCACAATTAGTCAAATAAGCCCAAAGCTTTTAAAGTATCTTAAAGACCTGGTTTCTCAAATAATTAGCAAGTTTTTATTATTCCATTGATTTTATTTTTATGCAAGGTGAAAGTAGACTTTCTCTTGCAAATTGCTGGAAATCACTGACAAATTAAAGCCTCTAACTTGAACAATAAGTTGAAAGCGCATTGTTTTACAATGTATTTTTCTTGCCATTATGACCTTAGTTGTATAATAAGGTTGTATAATTATGCAGATGTGAACACAAGTAAATACATAGATCCTTGTTATCACAACTGCTAATCTGTCAATTTTGCATTATTTATGCTTGACACGCGGGCTGCAATTTTGATGTACAAAAGTTGATAAATTTACAATATTTCCTCAAAATTGCTTGGGCTATCTCAGGAACTACTAAACCATTACTAGGCTTGTTTGTACTCAATTGAATGCATTTTTCATGCTGAATTTGTTAATGAAAATTGAATTTTAATTAATTAAAACTTTTGACATGTTGTCTGCACTTGACATCAGCATGGTGAGGGTTAAAACACACATATCAATCAGATCTATGGAATATATGAATTTTGAAGGAATTTTAGGACTGTCGACTGAAGCATCCAAATAAGCTAACGTTTTTCCATCTTTGTGGCTAATTTTGGTCGCAACCTCTGAATATACATACATGTGTATGTAAACATCTTCTGAATATTGTATAACCAAATATGAATAACGTTTTCATACCAAAACCATACCTTTTACAAAACATATATTTTTAAATGATGTAAAAACATAATGCTTCCCTTTTTCAAAATGTCATGCATTTTCCCCTCAATGTTTAAGATTTGACATTATCATCAACTATATCATGGCAGAATGTACAAGCCAACAAAAATAGAACACATTTTCAAAATGTTCACATGTTTTTCCCATCAATGTTTAAGCTTTGACATCATCCCTCACTTCACATGACAGAATGTACACATCAACGAAAATCAGAGAAATAATTCCCATTTAAAGTTTCAGCAAATGCAACCTATGAAACCATCCTGTTTGTTTGCTACTTGTCACTTTCCATTACATACATCACCCTATATATCTAGGGTACTATCTCCATCAACCATTGTCAAAGGCACCACTGATGCATGCAACATTATTTTTAATATAGTCAGTGTTTTAGTTCTAAGAAACTGTAAGTGTCAAAACAGAAAAAAGACTGTTTCTACAGTAGTTGTACCCACCAAGGTATCTGAAATATGCTGTCAACTTATTTAAATAAAAACCACCACCAATTTGTTTTTAAAACCCCACAAAACTGTAACCAAGTGTTTCGCTGAACACAAAGACTGCCCGATTCCACAGAATTCGATCGTAAGATAATCGGATGATTTTATAGGCTAGTGGTGTGGCTACAGACAGTTGCAGCTGGCTCTGCTGTTTAAAGCTTAGAATGGATGCCCATCACCTCAAACATTCATGTTGATCCTTTTGTTTCTTTTATGTTACAATAAACTATGCCTCTGGGGATGAGTGTAGCAGTGTACCCATGTATTTACTTTATACACGGTGACACTGTATTAGGGGAGTACAACAGTTTGTGCATATTGGACAAACCCTGGGACAAATGCTGGAATGAATTTTCGAGGAAAGTTTGATTTGTAATCTTTTTAATAAAATGATACAAAACCAAAATGGTAATAATAAAAGAATTGGAATGTAAAAATATAATGCCAGAACCGGTTTCAGTGTTGACAAAAAAAACCTGTGAATTCTACGAGAGGGTCTATTTTACCCCAAAATGCTAAGAAAATAAGAGGCAAAAGGGGATGCTTTCAAGTTTCAGGATAAGAGTATGCCTCGAGTACTGGAACTGGAAGCATTAATGTCAGTGTAGATACAGCATTCAAAACTACCTACCTGTGTTTTGTACATTTAAATCCCCATCTACTACTGGTTTATCTTCTGATGGGCTATTCTTATCACCTACATCTGAAATGAAACCAATAATCAACCATTATAAATGTAGAATCTTAAAAGTTGATTAAAATACCCAAAAGGGAATTTAATGCGATGCAATATATTAGAGACTTGACTGACTGTCGAGAGAAAAAAAAAATTGAACAAGTGCATGAAAAGATACTTTGGAGAAATACTTATGTGAACAAGATCAGTCCTCTGGGTTTGATTATTAACATGTAGGCCTACTGTTCTATTAACCCTAACCGCCTACAACAGGTATTGGGAAGGTGCTACAGAGACAAAGGAAAGAATGAAGGGAGGGTGTTAACAAATGTTCACGCACAGCACGCCCGCACAAGGCTCAATCCAGGAACCTCTAGCGTCAAACCAAATGCACATATATCCACTGAGACCAAAAATCCATCCCCGGACTCAAGTGATACGCTATATCTGTTTCCCCAAGAGGGGGGTCTTTTATCTAAATTTCTTATTTTTCGAACAAAACAATTGAACACCTTGTGTGACGCGTAAGCATTTTGAAATTATGCAACACTGAAAGCACTTGGTGATAGCAAGTAAGAAGAAAAACGCGACAATCACAGTTGGTTATTTTTGAAAAGGTCACAATGTACAAAATGCCCTGTCTCTTGCTTGCATGAACGCATTCATCTTCATTTTATTTGTCTGAGAGATAATTTTTTTAATAATACAAAATATGCACTTTACAATCAAAATTTGAATGCCCTTTCACAATGACATATAATTCACTTACAGAGTCTATTCTTATCAACGCTGGTCTTAAATTTATTCAGAAACAACTAAGACATTCACACAAATAAACATGACATTCAGACCCAAACCATCAAGAAAATTAAAATAGATTGGATATTGCGTATATGCAAGAAAAATGACATTCTATTTTTTTCACAAAAGCATTAAATCTAATCAAGAAAACTATCTTTACACCTGTGATCACTATGTATAGCGGAAAAGGGCATGATGATGCAATAAATAAAATGCACCAGTAACCACTTACTTTTCCAGTTATAAATACCATATTCAGGTGAAAAAAAAGACTCGTGCGTAAGAAAACAGTAAGATTTACAATTCCAACACAAATGGCAATTTTATTGGAAAAAAAATCTTCAAAGGAAAAAGAAACACGCTTCAAAAAATCAATAATTTCTCTACTATAGCAATGAAGCAAGTATTCTAGCGAAAAAAATCTTTGATAAACAAATCATACCACTCCATAAAAATCAATATATCTTGCAATGGTATTGAAAAAGTTACTTCAAGGTTTTTTTGATTTTGCTAAATTTGAAAATGAACATGCATCAAGAAGATAAATTTTGCTAAGAAAATTGAAACAAACAGTGTTAAAAACGTTAAAAAACAATTCAAGCACTGGCTTGCGATGACAACAATTTCAAAAAAACAACCATCTCATGCAATTTCTAAAACCTGAAGATGCAGTATCTTTGTAAACAGTAATTGAATACATGAGTTTCTTCCTAGCTCTAGGTGATACCCTACTTCATTTTCTATCTATTGCCATTACACAAGCATCTACATGTAATATGACCAGGTAGCAAAGTGTTTAAGCTATAACTGAGTGAAATATGATAGCCAAGCAAAAAGCAATACTCCAGGGGGTCATCATGTGTTTGCTTGTTCATAGTGACTACTTTGACAGTAGCTAATATATTGGCGTCTAATTTTGTGGTAAATTTTCAATTTTAAAAACAATTTTTTGATGTTTTAGGTTTATTGCAGGTAATGTTGACAAGGAAGACATTAAATTTACCACAATTTGTGTGTTTTGCATTCTTTTTGTATTGCCTCTAAATGTCAGACTCAGACTTTCTATACTAACATTTCACAAATGTTACCAGGCCTGAATGTTACACTTTTTTTCTCAATGTTACACTTTTTTTCCCTCAAAATTGTTATCAATATTTTATCAAAACACATATTTAACCCTACTTTTTGCTAGATTGATCATACGATACCCCAATATCAACCAAACAATTTTAAAATAATCCATAATAATGAACTAACTTTATTGCCCTTTCATACAGCAGGAATCAAGAGACTGTGAATTAGAACATTACATCATGTTTTCCAAATATTACCCCACTTTTTTGCAAGATTTCATACGATATCAAAATTAATCCATCAATTTAATAATAATCCATATTAAAAGAAACTAATTTCTTGCCCTTTCATACATCGGGAATCAAGAGAATGAATTAGAACTTTACGTTTTGTTTCCAAATGTTACCCTACTTTTTTTGACAGATTTCATACGATATCAATATTAACCCATAAATGTAATAAAAATCCATAATATTGAACTAATTTCTTGCCCTTTTATACTGCAGGAATCTAGATACTATGAATTAGAACATTACGTTACATTTCCCAAATGTTACGAGTCCTTCTTTTTGTGTCAAATTTCCTATAATATGAATATTACCCACTATTTAAAAATTCATAAATGAACTGAATTTTTGCCCTTTTATACGGTAGGAATCAAGAGACTGTGAATTATAACACTACATTACATTTCAGAAATTTAACCTGACTTTTTTCGCAAGATTTTATGTGATATTAATATCAACCCACAAATTGATAATTCATAATAATTAACTAATGTCTTGCCTTTTCATATGATAGGAATCAAAAACTGTCTGAATTAAAACACAACATTACATTGCCATTGACAATGGAATCGCTAAGAACTAGCATAAACAATCTCTGATTTGATGGTAATGGGAGCGTTAACTTTACGTCTCTCATCTCTCTTTACACACGTCTGGGTAGTGTAAAATGGATCATTTTGCGGTACATTTATTTTCACTCTTTAAGCAGCCAGTGCAACAATAAAAACACACAAACATATTCATTTTGTGTACAGGTCTAAGTAAGGAAGCTCAAAACCATGAAAATAAAAATGAGCGAAATTGTTTAAAGCGCAAAAAATTACAAGAGTGAAAAATTTTAAATTTTACAGTACTATAATGAAGGGAGCACATGTGTATGTTGTCCTGTCTCTACACATGGCTGTTGGGTGTATACATGTGTAAGTACTTGGTTCGTGACTCATGATTGTTTAAATCAGAACCCATCCACCCTCTTTCTTAGAAGTTATTTTCATATTATAATCTGTGAAATTCTCCAGTGACTGTTTATAGTAGATTTTGTTTTCAATTTTGCTAAATTCAGAACCCCTCTTTCTTAGAACTTAAGTCTTATGTTCATATTATAATTTGTGAAATTCTTCAGTTAGTGGATGGGGAGATTTAGTTTCAGTTTTGCAAACATTTTACTACATCACTAATGTTACAAAATCATTAAATTTCATATTTTACACTGGACAGATTGATAAATGAGTGGATATTCTATATTATGGTCAGACTTCTTAATAAAGTATTTAAAGGCCCCCCAAAAAATTGTCCCAGCTTCCTCCATCTTAAAACCCTAAGCGCTAAATGATTAAAAAAAAAAAAAAAAAAACAATTGGGCTAAGCGAATGCTGTGGTTTTTCCCTTTTTTTTATGTTAAAATAAAAACCGAGAAGAAAACGCGTTCATTTTATGAAATAACGAAATAACTTTCTGGAAATGTGAAAATAAAACCAAACGCTGCGAAATTGCAATTTTTAAAGCTATGCTAGCGGGTAGCTGAGACAAACTATTTTTTTTATTTGGCCTATTTAATAGATAGATTATACATTTTCAGAGTCTTTGAAATTGTGAGGACGTAGCTTGTAATAAAAGTCACTCTTCATACAGCATCATTTGATGCCGGGGAGGGGGGGGGGGCACTGCCATTGTAGGGTGGTATTACCTAGTTACTCATTTCTTAAGTCTAAAAAAAATGCAAAAATCTATCCTATTTCGGAGAACATTTTAGTTCCCAAGGCCTTTTGCGCCCGGAAATCTGTTCCAAAGACCCCAGTTTTTGTTGAAAAAATATGTTCCTTTCTTTCAAAAAATTGTTTGGCAGACACATATCAAAATGTTTTGGAGTGCTCCAGATTTAAGCTATGTCCTAGCAACTCTGAAAAGGTATCTATTATATATTAATTTCATAAGCATGACAGATTCCAATATTAGTCTGCACCCGGCTAAATTTACGCTGATACATTAATAAATGATATGCACATGAAAGACCAATATTGCTTGGTTTAATAAATGATACAGTCATTTATTTAGCCAATTAACATGTATATATAGTTCTGTTGGGTAAGTTCAATAACATCTGAAAGACTAAGTGATACCTTGCAGCCTAGGCACCCATTTATCAAGTACACAGTGAAAAAAATGCACCATTAAATAATACATGGTGTACTTTATTCCGTCAAACACTTGATGAACGAGCAATTTGTAGATCTTCATTGATCTGGATGTAATTTTTGATCAAACCAAGTTTAGGGCCCACCAAGTGTTTGGTGGAATAAATGCATCGTTCAATAATGCATGGGTAAAAATTGTAGATCTTCACTGATCTTGATGTCATATTTAGACAAAATATACTTTAGGGCCAACCCATTCTTTAAGTGTTTGGTGGAATAAAATCATTCAGTAATGCATGGTGTACTTTATTCCATCAAACACTTATTGAATGAAAACACTGTAGATCTTCATTGATCTGGATGTCATTTTTAACCAAATACTATCAGTTTAAGACCCACCTATACATTTTCAAGTGTTTGGTGGAAAAAATGCATCATTCGACAATGCATGGTGTACTTAATTCCGTTAAACACTAAATGAATGGGTAAAAATGTAGATCTTCACTGATCTTGATGTCATTTTTAGACCAAATATACTTTAGGGCCCACCTGTTATTCTCCAAGTGTTTGGTGGAATAAATGCATTATTCAGTCATGTATGGTGTACTATATTTTTCTGTTAAACACTTTGTGGAAGAAAACTCAATCATGTCAGGGGTCCTTGTCATAAACAGCCATTATTTCATCAATCGCTTGATCCATTGTACACTTGATTTAGTCATGATTAGCTATCAAAGTCTTTGTTTTCATAAATGTTATTGTAAAGTTACTTTACATTGATTAATCAAACTTACAGTTCAATTTAAGCTTGACAAAATGGTGCCCATTGATGATTTTTGTCAAAGGTACCATGGCTGCAGCAGGTCAGCTGAATGAATACTTTATAAAGCACTTCCTTCATGAAAAAAAGAAAAAAAATCAAGTTTGATATAATTTTCTCCTAAATTTGAGTTTGAACTTAACACCACTTCATATCCATATTGTTTTACCATCTGCCATTGCATCTTTAATACAAATGGTGTGACTTACACGCTTGTGTGCATTCACATACACCTTTATGACAACCCAAATCTCCAAATTAATTGAGTTTTAGGTTTAAACTTTGTTTGTAATATACAGTTAAAATATTACTTCAACTTACGGCCAAAATAAATTGATTCTCTGTCTCACGTCGCCCGCGCACGTTGGTAAAATCCTGTTAAAAATCCCGGATTGAATTTCCAAAATTGCCGTTTTTATTTTTTTTCTTCAAGATTATAAACAACTCTTAAGTTTCTTTCCGTAATTTCTGCCCGATTGTCTGCAAGCAGTCAAAATACCATCAAAGAAAACTCGCACTATT
>JAUMTS010025023.1:0-11333 GCA_032273385.1 Ophiopholis aculeata | reverse complement strand
AAGAAATGGATCGAGGACATCAAAAACTTCTGTGAAGATTTTGACATTCCAACTGTGGCGGCAGCAGGTCATCTGGCGAACAACCGTGTACTATGGAGACGCACATTAGCTAGGAAGCCATCTCCGGGATCAACCTCGGGAGGACGGCTATAAGTCAAGTAAGTCAAGTCAAAACATGTTAGTATGGATCTGTTGCTATATTAACCATTATAAGTTGTATCTCGCAGCATTCTTATTAAGTAAATAAAGATCCTAGTGAAATGAGCAAAAAATGATCCCCGGATCGTACGGATATACCCGGACCGAGGGCAAAATAACCCGTCCCGATCCGTCCCGTTTTTTGACTCCACGGACCGGGCCAGATCAGAAATTAGGACAAATAATGAGTCGGGTCGGGTAAGAACAGTCCAGATCGGCTTGTCTTTAGTTGACATAGCCCAGTGCGGTCAAATCCCGATACCCCGTTTTGGAACCTTTCAAGTTCATTGTGTGGCATACCATGAAGGTAACTTTTACGTAAGCTAAGTCTCGAAGTCACACGAGCATGTATATACGGGGATTTGTCCGAGTACATTTTCCAATGTTGTACAAACAAACAAACACAGCACTGTAATTAAATGCGCCATATTCCGGTTCTTAAAAACTGAATTCACGCCCTAGTATAGTGAACAAAAATAGTGAGCAAAATGTGCTTAAGAGTCTTAACCACGAGTATAATATTTACTGTTGCTATTAACATACTAGCAGTATGGACAAACGAAGACTTTATTGGCGGTTAGTGCACCTCAAGACACGCAAAAAAATGAAGTTTCTTTGAAGACGCCATATTGTACTTTCACAAAATAAATCTTCATTGAAAAGTCGTTTCTAATGACGTAAGAAGTAACCCATTGTAATTTTGATAAATTCCAAGAACATTTTATGTGGGTTCATTCTAAAATAAAGAATGGATAATAATCATTCCGTAATTAACGGTAAAAATCATACAACTGGTCGGAGACTTCTTAAGATTAATGGTACGTGCACCCAGAAGATTTATTCAGCCAAAAATGCTGAAGGTTTGATGCCCTGATTGGGGCCATGAGAATTCTGATATTGCTAATTTGGGTCACGCGTTTACATTGAGGTTTAACATGGTTTAATTATACTAAATTCGTCTCAATGACTGAGAATAAACTTTACAGACGCTCGCACTAAAGTGATTTATAGATGAAATCAACTTACAGTCATTCCATGGGATAAAAATCCGTGTGTACCATATATCTCCTCGTTGTGCTTGGTCTGTGATAAACAAACAGAAATACTCTCGCATTTCGTGATCAGCGTCGTTTCGTACAGTAATCTGTACATCCTGTGTATTCGAGCTTCCACCGCTGGGTAAAAACATAATCGTGCTAGTAAATGAATAGTCATTGTTGATTCCCGGAGTAGCTTGCTCTACAATTGGCAGTGGGAAACGTGTATCTGAGCAGCCAGTGCTTAAACCTTAAAATAATAAAAATGTTAAACTATGATAAAGTTACAGTGTTACTTTGTTTTAAGCGCGGATGATTGAAGTTGTACTTTCAGATACACTGGGAAATTATGCACCGCAGGATAACTGTAGCATTTGTATCTTCATGCTAGGGTAGTATGAGGTAGAGGAGCAGGCCTTTTTACAGCAGGGTATTTCAGATTCTAACAATGTCATACGTCTGATGAAGTAAACCACATAGATTTCGAAACGGTCTTCTTACATTTTTATTGTTGCAGCATATAATTAAGTTCTTGAAAATCAGTTATATTACAGTTGTGAACATTTCTAGGGAAATTGTGTCACCTGTCTTATGCACACCTCTGTTGATATGTACTGATTTGAAACATCAATCATCAATTGTAGCTGTTGTTTTTGGTATTTGTCCTTAATAATGTTACGTAAGTTGCATTTATTCCTATATAAGTTTTATTTATTCCTATTTTCCTTAGCGCTTCAAATAGGTCTAAGTGTTCAATATAATGTTAGACATGTTTATACTCTATGTACCTCACACATAGGGTCAACTGATATTCATTTAGCCTTTTAATTAGTTTTTTTAAAAGCATGAAGGTGGGCTGTTGTAAAATAAAACCTCCTGCGAATCAAGCCTACTCCCTGCGTTGGTTCTCGTCCAAAGCTTGTTGCATTCTGTTCTGGAATGTTCTGGTGAAGTTTTTGTATGTGTGTGATAGTAGACTTATTGGTCAATAATTCTTGATGTCAGATTTGTCTCCTTTTTCATGAAACAAACTATTTTTCGCTACTTTCCATTTTGAGAATTTGGTTATAAAGTTCCGTTCAGATGTTCATTTATCACCTCCCCTCTTTAGTACCTTGTATATATCACATATTTTGCCATCTGTCCCTTTTAATAACTGCTACTTTCACCCCCTCTAATCGTTACATGTTGTATTTCCTTGTCATCAGTAGATATCATGTGAGCACTTATTTTAATTTTTTTGTCTGCCTGAGTGCTGTACAAATATAAAAAGAATGCTGCGCATACATTTAAAAATGTATACTTTGGCGGTGGTGATGTTACCATCTTTGTGTCGCATTTAACTTATTCCGGGTTTTTATACTCATCATTATTGTAATCTGTTTAGGTCCTTTTCCGCTTTCTAAAAGAAATTCGATTTGCTCCTGTTTCTCTTCCTGGTTTATTCTCTTCTCAATGACAAAGTTACACGATAACAAAAGTAAACATTGTACTTTGTTCTAAGCTCAGGTGATTAAAGGTGTATTCCCAAATCCACGTGGAAATTATGCCCCTAAGAATAGTTGTAGCACTTGCCTCTTCATGCTAGAGTGGTGAGAGGAAGAAGAACAGGCCTTTGTACACCACAGCCGATTAAATTCTAACCATATCATACGTCTGAGGGAGTAATCCTAATAGATTGCGAACGGGTCAGACCAAGAATTCAGCAGTCATATCAAACCCAAGAAACTCTTTCACGCTGGGCATGTCGATGTATGGGGTAAGGCGATCCTTTCAGTGATTTATATCGTGCAGTTTTGTGCAAAAAACAGCCTCTCGGGCCTTTTTACCGATTCATAATTTCACTTTCAGTACCACGGACTTGGCCTAAGTTAACACATAAGTTATTTTTTGTGTTTGAAAAACTGAAATAAAATAAAAAAGACGATATAAAATTTAAATTCAGCATTTTGGCAGCGTAAGACGCGCAATGAAAATCCAACGCGCGCGGGGGACATGAGAAAAACCATTTATTTGTTTTGGCCTCATCTTACGTTTTTATTGTTACAGCAGTTAGTGTTGACTGGGGCTTTTGCCGTCTTTTCTTGAATTGTATATGGCATCAAAATGCAACGGTGTACAAAGACCTGCTCATATTCCTGTAACCACTCTGGCAGATGCTACTATATCATGAAGTGGCAAACGCCACAGCTATCCTGAGTGGCATAATGTCCCTTGTGTGCCACACAAACGTTGTAAATTACTCTGCTTTACACATTAATTATGAATGCTTTTTGCTCTTCCTTTGGTATTTTTTTTAAAAGGCTGACTTTACAAAACACAAATTGTTGTTAGTGAGTGAAGGAATTAATATTGTTAATAATAAGGGTCTGTTTTGTAAAAACTAAAGTGACCAAGGGGTGGGGGCATTAAAATAGAATTTCAAAAATTAAGAACATAATAAATTCAACAAATTTAGATCATTTTTATTAATTTTTCACGTGTTATGTTTAAAAGTTTCAAAACCATTACATGTCATGATACCTACCAACGTTAGCAGATGCAGGTCTTTCTCCGTCGGCCAAATTCCTGACTAGCTTCACTGTTGATGTATAACTAGCGGCATTTTCATTCAACGTATATTCCGTTTGCCCAAACGAGAAAGTTGCAGCTAAAAAAATATAGAAAATGCACGAGATATAAATAATAATAATTACAATTACCTCCAGGGTAACAACTTCTTTGCCGGAAGGCCTACAGTTTGTGATATCGTTTAACAATAGATAGAAATAAACGGTAGCACATTTAACTGAACATTATTACTTAAGAGCATCTCTAATCAAGTTTTCTATTTTATTTGATGGAGCATCACTCATAAGCCTATAATTTAAAATGTCAGTTAAATCGGTCAAACCGTTCTGATTTAGGAAGTATTTTTGTATATTGCAGTTGCCTATACTTTACTATAGGAAAGCTGATTTTAATGATTATGGTTAACCATAACTGGGCACGTTTTTACGTAAATCTCCAAAATAAAACACATTTCAGCTGTAAAATTTCACATGGGTTATAAGATAAACATCACTAATCTTTTGGCACCAAAATCTCACATAGTTTGATTTGTTTTTCAAAAGATCGGACTGGGCCCCTTTAAACAGACAACCATAACAACATCAACATAAATACCATAAAACTACAGTATATTACAAAATCATGTTAAAATGAAATAAGAGATATAATCGATCCACGATCTATTAATTCTAATTCTAGTCTTCTTTTATATATATATGGAAAGATGTCCCTGTCAGGAAATCTCGGGCTGCCTTTTCGCCAATGGGAAATAAATGTTTGTAAGTATAGCATGACGTCCGTAGTAACAGGTTTATGTTATAAAGCTTTCGACTTTATAAAGTTTTCATCAGTATCTACAAAGCAACGAAAAAAAAATTACACTAGCTGCTGACAAATGTCCCATAAAAAAGCTATTATACAAAGCAAACAAATACCACACATTTGAAAAAGTAGCACCGCACGAAAAAAAAAAAAAAAAATGTAGCTCTAGATTGAATATATTATAACCAAATTCCATGTATCGTTTGATAATCACTTGGATTTGAAACTCCGAATACTTTTATTTCTAATGTAGGGCTCGATTTTATTTTCAAAATATGTTGGTTATTCATTTCTTTATTATTTATTACTATAGCAACACGTGCATAATTTAATTTAAACAAATAACCAAGTAAACAAATCTGCTCCCAAACTTTTAAAGCATTACTCATATTCCGATTACAAAAGATGATCTCCAACCCTCGAACCCTGGGTAAACATGTATGTAGGAGGGTATGAATAACTAAACTAATTAGTGAACGATAAAAATAATTTTAAAATATGCCATTCTTTGAACTTAACAATTAATTACAATTCTTTCATTAGTTCAGGCACACAATTTCGTACGATGTTAAAATCCACTCGTAATTAAACAGTTAACAATTACAATATATTAAGGTGCGTTGACTTGGTCCCAAGCCGTGTCAGGCAAACTATTAATAAACAATTTTACCACTCAAAAACAAGTTTTTTGTTATATTGTTGATGTTTTGTCAGGCAAGGATTCCTGACCTGGAAACAAAGCTTTACACAACCCAAAGAACACATAATGAGTTAATATCACGACACGGAACACGCATGAAAGTAATGACACGATATTGAAGCCAATCCACGCGGGTGTCGATTGCAGATGACATGTTAAAAATGTAAAACTTTTATACAAAAAAATCAAAATTCAAATTTTCATCACCGTATTCAGATTCAGCATTAAAAATGCATTTTGATGAGTCCAAACAAAACTAGTATTGGTTCAGTAGTTCCTGAGATAACCCTTAGACTTTTAGAAAAACAAATGGAAAATTGTTACTAAAATTGCAGTGTCAAAAGAATAGTTGACGGGATAGTTATTGCAAATCGAAACTTTTTTGTTTATTAAACTGTTAATAACATCTAACTGCGACTATACTCCAAATAGACTGTATAGATTGCAAGTAAAAACAGTTTACATTCATGTATTCCGCGTACACCCCACGCACGTAGTACCCAATCAGAAATTAAGTTTGCTAAAATACGCGAAGTAGCACGCATTCATTGTTTTTGTCCGGCCGCACGGTGCGTATTCATGTTTTGCGTTGCGTAGCGCGTTGGAAAGCTTGAGCGCCACGTGGTTAAACTCATTTGTCCGACAGGTAATATTGCTTTTATTTAGTTTTAATTAGGCGGTAACAGTAATATGTTGTTTCTATATTTTATAAGTTTAATGGGCAAACTTGAAGCAATCTGTTGTATTTTGCTCGAAAAATATGATGACTATTGTACTGCATGAATTAGATTAATAACTGCGCCTAACTTGTCGCTCGCAAAATTAAACAAAAATAATTCACTTGTGCTCATATCGGTTTTGTCCAACTCACTCGCCTGCGGCTCGTGAATGGGACAAGGCCAACATCAGCAAGCGTGCATTATTTTGGTACAGTTTTTTTATCGCGTCAAGTAATACGCAGTTATTAATCTATACTTGTTTGACCCATATGCATATTAAATGAGATTGTATAACACGCATTCGTAGACTTAGCTTGTTAACATGTTACTTTTTACTTGCCATATATCTTTTGGTAATCACTTTGATGTGAAACTCCAAATACTTTTATTTCTAAAGTAGTGTGCAATTTTATTTTCAAAATGTTTTGGTTATTTATTTCTTTATTATTTATTACTATAGAAACAAGTGCATGATTTAATTTTAACATATAACCAAGTATACAAATCTACTCCTACACTTTTGAGGCATTAGTCATATTCCGATTACAAAAGAAGACCTCGAACCCTCGATCCTGGGTATACATGTATGTAGGAGGGTATGAATAACTAAACTAATTAGTGAAAGATAAAAATAACTTTAAAATATGGCATTCTTTGAACTTAACAACCAATTACAATTCTTTCAATAGTTCAGGCACACAATATCGTACGATATTAAAATTCACTCGTGATTAAACATTTTTTATGTAATAACAATGGCAATATAATATATATATAATAAAGTATAACTGTGAACAAGCAAAAATACACAGGAGAAGTGATAATGTATATCAATTGGTCAAACAGGTGAATAGTTTAACTATTTTTGACAAACGAACAATTTCAATTCAGAAACAGTTTCAAAGATTATTACACTATAGTTAGGTGCGTTGACTTATTCCACATGGTCCCAAGCCGTACCAGGCAAACGATTAAATGCACTACCCATGATCCTGAATTTCAATTTTATCCACACTTTCCAATATTTGTGCATATCAAGAAAGCCCTCCCATATACTAACATTTATGTACAAAACATCTCCCTCAGAAAATGGCATATTAAGGGCAATAAAGCACATTAATTGCAGTTTCAATTAATTTATCTTTGGAGAGAAAATAACTCAGAAGAGTGTTTCTATAACAAAAAATTCAATTCGATTTTTGAACTTCAGTGGTGCACTTGTTGACTTAATAAATTGCAAGTTGAATAAGTTACCATTATTGACTCATTTGCATATTAAACGAAATTTTGTAACAGGGGTTTGTAGACTTAGTTTGTATACATTTAAATATATACAAAAAAAATACAACAATATTTTAACCCTCTATTTAGAATTGATCTTGTGGCATGTTTCGCAACCACCTTCTATACAAATCCACTAATGAAACTCTTTGATAATTAAAACTCCGTGAAAATAAATAAATAAATCAAACTCGTTTCAGTACTATGCTGTGCAAGCTAATGGTTGAAACGATTAATATGATAGATTTAGTATTTTGTAACCAATTTCCATGTATCGTCTGATAATCACTTTGATGTGAAACTCCGAATACTTTTACTCTTAAAGTAGGGCCCGCTTTTATTTTCAAAATATTTTGGTTATTTATTTATATCTTTATTATTTATTACTATAGCAACAAGTGCATGATTTAATTTTAACAAATAACCAAGTTTACAAATCTGATCCCACACTTTTAAGGCATTACCTAGAACCCTCGTATATGTAGAAAGATATGAATAACTACTTTAAATAGTTTAAGATAAACAAAGCTTTAACAAATGGCATTCTTTGAACTTAACAACCAATTATTTCAAAAGTTCAGGCACACAATATCGTACGATGTTGAAATCCACTCTATGGTTAACTAGTTTAACTTGAGACTTTCAACTTTAAGAATACAATAACAAATTAAAACCACAATTGTCACGTGGCACTTATTCATATTTGAAGTAAGAGGTTAAAAAGTGAACATACAACAAAATCTTGAACACAAAACTACAATAGAACTATTTAAAAAACTTTGACTTGTCATTTATTCAGGCTTGTGGGCAAAATGAATATGTTATCGTCCAAGAATATTTCAAAAACTTGATGTCGTTTAATGCCTACTGACACGTGGTTTAGGGAACAACCTTTGTTGCCAGGGGCTACCTAATTAGTGGCATCATGATGAACTATACATGCCAGGCGAAGGATAAGTGCCGGCGACATGTCAACAATACATGTATTTATTCTTAACATTTTTAAAATTCAAATTTTAAACCTATATTCAGATTAAACATAGAAAATCGTTTAATTCAGTACAAACATGCCTAGTATTGGATCAGAAGTCTGTGAAAGATCTCGTGAGATGTTATGAGAACAATTGTAAACGTTCAATGGTTGTACACCTGAATTGCAGCCAGGCGTGCAAATTACAGCCAGGTCTTTAAAGCATTAAAATAATCAATGGCAACAAACGGTTTTAAGGTTATTCAAGAACCATAACATTAAAGAAAAATACAATATTGAAGAAATCTATCAACATCATAAATCTGTCTTTAAACTGCTTAACTTAAGGGAAAGGCGTTGCCAGATGGGGTGTTTGAACCCCACAGTCAAAAGCCAAGTCCTTACTTCGCCCCCCCCAACCCAAATGAAATTGCACTTTTTATACAGGGGCCTATATGAAGACCTGCCAAATTGAGCCCATTTTGAAGTATGGTATGGTTACGCTTCTGCTAAGGGTGTCACAACTTTAATTCAGGACCTTTAAGTAGTAGTGTGTATGTACTGTTAGTATAACTTAAAAGACTGACGGGTGAATTAAATTCAAAGAAACAAGATGTGTTGTTCATGTTGTTTTGTTATTATGTCAGGTCCTGGTCTCATTACATACAGGGTGACGTAGAATTCTTTATACCCAAAAACAAAAATCAATTTTAAGAAATTATTTGAAAATGAAGATAACCGACTTTGGTATACTTTTCAAAAAGTTAGTTGTCTCACTGTATTATCTTTTTGCAGAATTTTAAACTATAAAAATCGACTTAACAAAACTGACATTACATGTAATTCTGTAGGCATATTATTTACATAAAGTCAGCAGTGTGTAACAAATACTGTTTTGAGCTGCATAAGTTGCCCCTAGAGTTGTGACGTTGGTTTTCGTCTGTATTAATTTTCTACGAATAAAGTTCAATTCACACAGTCAGAACCATGAAAAGAGATAACTTTCAAGTTTGACATTCTCTCTTGATAAAGAGTAAACCAAAACCAAAAAGTCTAATAGAGTGAATATAACTCCAAAAGAGTAGCAACCAATCAATATCAGTAAATTACAATTTAAAAAGAGTGTCAAACATTCCAAAAACGTGAGAACAACTCACGAAACAGTTAAGTCTATTATTTTGAAAGGATATAGTTAGGGACCATTCTTTTAAAGTATCTGTCATTAATTTCACCTCTTCAAATAGAGTAATAAACAATGTTACTCCTTTTTGCCTGGTTTCACTTTTGTAGTAATTTTCACTCATTCTTGGAGTAGTTTCAACTCTTTTCGCTCTTTGTAAGAGATGGCGAGTGCATGGCTAAAGCCTATAATGTATTATTTTAAGAGTGTCAGTCCTTTGGCCGACAAATTAAAAACTTATTTTCGTCGATTTTCAAATATGTCATGCCACACCGCAACGAATAACGGGTATCTTGATGAAACTAACAGAGTAAGTAGGGGTCTCCTTCAACAATATATTGCAGGTATTGTTATTGGATAAATTGGTGATTCTCTATTTTTAACATTTTTGTCAAACACCAGTCTAACACGGTATAAAGAACTCTAAGACACCCTGTATACTGTACTGCAACATGTGTTTACTATATTGATATTGAGTATTTGCCATTTTTTTATCAAATTGAAAATAATATAAGGCAAATTAAAAAGTGTTTACGCTCATTTTTGTGTACATAAATCTGGTGCGTAAGTTTTAACTTCAGAACCTAAAACTATAGAATATTTATGTTATTTTAGATATGAAATATGACTACAATAAATATTGTTATTTAAAAGTTCCAAAGGTAAATCTCCAAAAACAAACTAGGCTTACCCAAATTTAAAAGTGGCGACCATTTGATAGTTTTGTGTAACATTTGCGAAGTTTTTTTTGGTCATATTTTTGGACATAACTTTCATATTAAATACAAATGAGTAACATGCGTTTGTAGACTAAGCTTGTTTTTGTTTTCATTACATGCGTTCAAGAAAGAAAAACAAATTAATCCTCTCTTTAGAATTGATCTTTTTGTCAAGTTTCGCAACCACTTTCTTTCCAAATCTAATGGGGTAACTCATATTGTTAGTTATTGACTTGATTTGTTGAATTTTTTAAGTGCTGTCATTGTTTAACTGTTAATCAAACCAAAAACTTATACTAAAAATAGACGCCGGGCCTAAAACTGTTTCCAAAAATGTATGATTTGATGTAAATCACATTCATAGTTTAAAAGTTACAGAACTTTGTATAAATGATTTAATATTTTGAATCCATTACCATGTATCGGCTATTATTCACTTTGACATGAATTTCCAAATACATTTATTTCTAAAGTAGAGGCAAACTTATATTTTCAAAAATGTTAGTCAAACAAGTTCATGATGTCATTATAACTAATAAGCCAAGTATACAAATTTGCTTTTATACCTTTAAGGAATTACTCAAATTCCGATTACAAAAGATGAACTCGAACCCTCAAACCCTAGGTAATCACGTATATAAATTACTAAACTAATTAGTTTAGGATAACAATAGCTAAAATATGTGGCATTCTTTAAACTTAACAACCAATAACAATTATTTCAATAGTTCCGGCACACAATATCGCACGATGTTAAAATCCAACAATTTTTTAACAAGTTAACTAATTTAACTTTAATTTTTAACAATAAAAAACAAAACATTTAAAACAATTTTCACGTTAGATTATTACACATTTGAAGTTTAAAAAAAATGAACAAGAAGCATAATCTTTAGCAGAACACTGCAATAGAACTATTGAAAAAACATTGACTTGTCATTCATTAAGGCTTGTGGGCAAAATGATTATGTTATCGTCCAAGAATATGTCAAAAAGTTGATGTCGTTTAATGCCTACTGGCACATTGTTTAGGGAAACCTTTGTTGCCAGGGGCTACCTAATTAGTGGTACCTAAATGAACTATACATGCTAGGCAAAGGAGAAGTGCCTGTGTTATAAAACTGAGCGTTCGGAGAAACGAGGGGTCCAGCCTAATA
>JAUMTS010024912.1:0-11339 GCA_032273385.1 Ophiopholis aculeata | reverse complement strand
GCAGTAATCCAGTGCTTGAAAATCCATATGGCAAGAATCTCTTGTACTTATCACTATAATTGAATTTGGTAAAACAATAATTCCAGCGAAATTGGTTTTGAATCTTGTGATATCGTATACCACGCACCACAGTGTTAAGTTTTACCGGGGACTGTGTAGCCCTAATGACTGGTATAAGTACAATTGCTGCCAGTCTCAATTTCATGGATCACTGAAACTTCTGGAAATACATTTTGTAGTTCAAGGTTTGCCTATTGTATTCAGGTCGGTTGTTAATGAGTGCGCGAAAAAAATCACGTTAGTAAATTGGAGAAATGATTAAAGAAACATATAATCATACATTAAAAGTTACCTGATTTATTATTATGTTATTTGCTACCATCAATCAAAATGAACTCGAAACAAAATAATGCATCTTTAAATTAACATTGTGTTACTTACTTGAAAAACAGTTTCAATAAAATCAATGAACAATTTGAAAAAAAAAATTACGTTAAGCTAAAATTAGCGCAAACACTACTATGGTCTCTCAGTACGCGTGCGTTTTAAAATTAGTCATGTTCATGGGCTGCTACAGGTTGACCTAGAAAACTTAGAACCCAAAAATCCCAAAACTGAATATTTGTTTTGACCATGAAAATGATTAAATATGACATGATTTTTTCAACCGCTATGTGCAACATATTTAATTAAGATTTCTGATAAATTCTAGATCATGAGAATAGGCCACACGAAACTGAAACTATGTGTAATTTTGAAAGAAGTGGTATTTTGTCGTCTTAGTTTAGTGCAAAAACGTTTAAAGTTGGTGAAAATCCAATAATTGTAAACAAAGTTTGTAACTATAACTCTGCACCCGCTGATCTAAACCAAACACAAATGTACATTTTTAGAACGGCATTGACGAGCCTTACACATTGGTGACGTTGGATTTTTTGCGTAAATCAACGGTTGTTGAGAAAATCATCAAAAAACAATGTTTTTGACCCATAAATTACTTGGAAAGGCTGACTAAAAAATGTGGTATTTTATTATGTTGATTTTTTTATTTGCTTTTTGAAACTTAATATACATGTCTAGCAATTGTTCTCGTAAATTTTTAAATTTGCATCAAAAAGACCAGAAATAGAATTGTTTTTGTTTTTTTAAATATGACAATTTTGACGTTTTTTCGGAAAAATTTAGTTGACAACTGGTATCGGTTATCAATTTTAGTATTTTAAAGACTTTGAAAACAAAAACTGAAATTCGCTTGACTTTAATTGAAAAAGTTATTTAGATAAAGAAGAACAAAAGAAAATTTTACTGTACTCACGGTACAATAAAACTGCTTAGTTACAAAATGATACTAGTTACATTTTGTTGGCACTTTAACCAAGATCGAAAACACCACATGCCAAACAATCAAGTGTATCTTTAGTTTGTTTAGGCTGATTTACATGATCTAAAATACTTCGGAAAGCTGAATATTTTTTGCAAATAGCTGTTGAAATTTAATTACTATACCCCCTTTAATTATCAATTAAAACAATTCATTTTGAAATAGTTGGGTTCAAAGGTTTGTGGGTCAGCCTTCATTCATTGAGATGATTTGTTTTAATTGAAGTTGAATTCATGAAATATACGTTTTATTATAGCTTGAGAAAATAATACATGAATTGTAGTACTTTTGTTGAGTATATAATCGCACACACAAAATTAACTTTAACAGAAATCTTAACTTTAATCTAATTTTTTAGATTTGATTAAAAGATCAATTGCAATATTTTAGCATATTTAGAAAGCCCTCCCATATACTAACATATGTACAAAATATTTCCTTCAGAAATCGCAAATTTAGTGCCAGAGAGCCAATTAATTGCAGTTTTAATTTAATTCTCTCCGGAGAGAAATTAACTCAGAAGAGTGTTTCTATAAACAAAACATTTAAATCTTGATTTCTAAAACTTCACTGGTGTACTTGACCATTTGTGAAGATAAATATTATGTTCTTATATAAACTTTTTCTTGTTTAAGAAATAAGATTTCTTTTCTAAGTAGAAAACCACACTTTATGAAATAAAAAAGTTAGGAATTTAAAACACTGCTTATATAGCGCCCCCAAAAATCAAATTGGCTAAAAAACCCTCTTTTCTTCAAAATTTCAGCCATTTTTTATTACTTCTGGCAATGTTTAGTGAATTTTTTTGACCAGCAGAAATCATTAGCAGTCCCTTTAGCACATTTTGTTTTAAAACTCAAAATCACACCCTCATTTATATTATTAGGATTTTACAATTGTTTCCCAAATTTAACCAGCAAATGATTTTACAGTTATTTCCCAGATTTAATAAGCAGTATTTCATTATCCAGAGTAAAATTTTCCTCCAAATGACTCATTTTTTTGGGAACCAGATATAAAAATGGCTCAGTTTTTGTACATGCTTGGAGCAGGTTCCCTTCCAGATAGCAAAGTTTGACTGCTCATCAAAGTCCTCCATAGCTGGTTTAAAAACTATGCATCGTTTTGCCATGGCTGCTTGTAGTATTATTTTTAAGTAGCTCCCCAGGGGGTTTTCACTAAAAGCTATAGTTAGTTGAATGAAGGCAGTTTAGGGCTTCAAAAATGTTGAGTATAAGAGAATTAAGGTTATAATGCAAGGCGTTTAAAAAAGGAAAAGAAAGCAAAGCACACATAGCCTGTGATGGATTGATTAAATTGTCTGTTCTTAGTCTCCTCTCCATTGTTGTAAGTTACACTATAGCTAAAATTTGTCATCTATGGCGTAGCATTTATTTGAGGGCATGAGCTGTCAGCCATGCCAGGAATGATTCTGGGGGGGGGCACTCAAAAGTAGGCAGGAATGTGCCGTGCAATTTTTCAAAAGTAGGGTATTGTGATCAGATTTTCACTTCAAAAACTGGGGTCTTGGGAACAGATTTCCACCCAAAAAAAGGCCATGACAAGTGAAAATTTTCGTAGAAATCTATCTATTTGTATAAAAAATCAGGGTCATAATAGCGGCCTTTATTGATTTTGGTCTTGAGAACTGGTAACTAAGTGGAAAAGGGGGTCTTAGGAGCGGCGAAGAGGCCTGAAAAGGGGGTTGTCGCCTCCCCATACCATCCTACAATGAGAGTGCCCCCCTACACCAGCCAGCCCAAGCAGTACCTGCAGGCCAGAGGCAAGTAATGCTTGCCTCAGTACAGTTTGTTAAAATGACAGGCCTGGCTGACTTGAAAGAATTTTGAGAGCTTTCATGCATGTGACTGATTGCTTGTTGAGGTTGTTAGTTTATATTTGGGATGGCAAGTTTTACTTGTTACTTACCCGACCAAACTGGTGGGAAAAATGGAAGAACACCTTATTTTAAGTCTCTTGTTGTATTGTGCATTGAGATATCCTTTTAATATTAGTTGCACCTTTTAAGTACCACATATTATTATTACACCTGAACCAGCACCAGCCCCTCGGTGCAAACTGTAACTTCAAATCTGTTACCAAAATAGTCCAAATTTGGCCCAGATATTTTTGAGACTGGTAGAAATATATTTTGAGACATATTGCCCATAACAGTGCCTATTTCCACACCCAAGGGTATTGCTACTATTGGGGAGCTGCTTGAGTAATTACAATGGTAAAATATCACAATCTAAGTGTGGATAAGATCTGCATTTCGACTGTCGTCTTAAGTGAAGCGATCTGATCGTGATAGTTTACGAGCAGGAAAGTTACAGCGAAATGAGGTGACAGTATGGTTGGAAGTTGGGCTACACAATCACCAATTATTATTAAGAGCAATATCTTTCAAATTTCTTTATACAGGGTAAGGCATTAGGACAGATGTTACTAAGCTACAAACTAGACAACCTGCCAGAAGATCTCCTGCAAGAATTATGATAGGAAGATGAGGATTAACAGCAAAATCTTACCGGTTCAACTATGATATGTGTGGGAGTATTCCATGACATAGAGTCTACTTTCCATTCAAAAACATGAAATAAAGCATGGATCTATTGCAAAGAAACAGCTTATGGTGCATTGAAATTATACTACAGAGTTGATTGTGAAAAAAATCAAGTATTCATCAACAGAGGAATGGGGCTATTTTAAATTCTTATCAAAATCAAGGCTTTAAGACTAGCAAATAAAGTCCAAAAATTATGACAAAAAGTTTGCACAGAAGAAAGGAATGTAAGATTATCTCAAACAGATGTGTTATAACTTACTATATTACGTTATTTAAAAATTGGCCAGTGCCCATATTTGATTGTGTTTATGCTATAATGCCATGACGTAAGTGAATGTTCAATATCTTAAATATATACAGGTATAGACTTATTAACAGGTCTCCCACTACTTGTATGATTTCTCATGAATATGACCAAACAGTGATTTGAATTTCTTCATTTTTGAATGAGGCTTTATGGAATTTTCTAAATATTTGTATACATCATGAAAGGTTGCTTCTAAAACTCCAAAAATGTCCTTTTGGTGAAGTATTGTATTGTGGAAAGCACAAAATGGCATATTCGAGCACATGGTGTTTTCTGACATGGTTTCTATTTTTTTACAATTTTTAAAGTTGTTGATTTTCCAAACGGCTTAGAATTTTAAAATAATGTAAACGTACACTTGTAGATGACATTCATATGAAACTTTTGCTCACTCTTTTGTATTCGTTAACAAGGAGCAACATATTGAGATAGAATTTAACCTATCTCACAGCTGTAAATGTTCACTTACTCGGGCGTGAAATGAAGTAATGAATGTGATGGTTTCTTTTTAGAACGACTCCCGATTTTTAAAAATTCAATTCACGCCCCAGGTGAACATCATTTAAGTAGAAAATTGGTGAGAGAAATATGCCTAGGAGTCTTTACTACTAATATACATTTACTGAACTCTTAAAATACTATCCTATGGACAAACGTTGACTTTATTGGCGGTTAGTGCACCTTAAGACACGCCAAAAACACAGTTTTTTTGAAGGTGCGCGCCATGTTGTTGTGCTTTCACAAAATAAATCTTCATTGAAAAGTCATTTTTGATGACGTAAGAAGTAGCCCTTTATAATGTTTAAAAAAAAACAATAACATTTTATGCGAGTTCAGTCAAAAACAAAAAATGCAAAATTAGCATTCGGTAATTTACTGTAAAAATCATACAAGTAGTGGGAGACCCCTTAATGCCAGAAATGAATTTCATTAAAGTCATGCTTGAGTGAGTTAATCACAGATGCTGGAACTCATTGGAGGCTCTTCATATAATTAAGTTGGGCTATGTTAAGGGGTCTAGAAGTAGTAAACTGATACAATGTACACCATATTTACCCCAAAATGGTATCATTGAATGCTCACATTTTATAATTGTATTAATTAATTTTGCCTAAAATAAGTATAACTTGTTCATTATTTTATATAAAAATAATAGATGTTAATTTCTTGAACAAGTTCATCAGGAGGACTGTTGTTGAACATAAATGAAATTCATGAAATATAGTCAAAAATCATACTTACTGTGGAGGTTTCGTCTGCTAGCAGCTAACTGTCTCAACACTAATGATGTTGTGATGATCTTCTGTGGTTAAGACTTGTTGAGTATTGCTAAGTAACAAGGTTGCCAGTTGATTTTTTGAGAAGATTGTCAAATATGTGACTAAGATAGTATTGCCCCTCGTCCCTGTTCATGGTCCCCTGTTTTCTGGTTGCTATCACTTCTTTTCAGTATAAGCGATGGATCAAATCAATCAATCACAAGTGTAAAACAAATAATTGGATGAGCATCAAAATATCGCCACATCATCATTAGTGTTGACAGGCTGCGACAAATCCCCTGTCCGATTGCCCGGGGCAATAGAAAATTATCTTGGGCAATCAGAAGTTCAAAGTGCTCTGCCCAAATGGGCAATTAAAATCTAAGCAGGGGTCTCAGTTTGAACTTAAATGTTGTCATTATTTTTGACATTTTAATAGATGTGTATGGCATTATATTTCAAACAGGCTGAAGGTGACTCTTTTAACCTCATTTTTGGGCATTATGTCCCAAAGAGAGGGTGTTCAAGGTTCCATAAGCAATTATTCAACAACATCGAATGTTGGGTTCAAAGACGGGCACGATCAGGCAATTGATTTACTGCTTCAGGCTGCCCCATAGGGCTAGCTCTTGAGAAAAATTTATCGCAGCCTGAGTGTTGAGAAAGTTTGCTGCTGGCTGACAAAATGTCCACAGTAAGTGTGATTTTAGACAAGATATCATGAAATATAAATATAGGGTAATATATATAGAAATAAAGTTGACATATGATCATGAAATTAGGACCGGTGAGTATCTGTGAAACTCTAAGCTGAAATCAGACTAATATTCTTCAAAATTTGGGTTTTTGTATAATTTGACCAAGATCTGGTTAAAAAATATAGAAAAATTTATGTGAATCAAATGCAATTTTTACCCTTGTAAACTATGTTTGGACCAAATGAGGCTCATAAATTCTTAATCAGATGTAAGTGTGTAACTTATAATAAAGTACAAATTTAGCCAAACCTGTTTGTGACAAAAAAATTATAATATGTGTTTAAGGTGACTCTGTCATTACCCATTTCACTGATTGATTTTGCCAAAACTTATATTGGATTATCATGCTTATATAAATTTAGATTCTGAAGAAGTAACTACAGTCTGGCCCTCTTAGAGAATGGGCCTGACATAAAAATGTGTCTCTACATGCACGCCCACGTCATGACTTGCTTAATACTCCAGGGGGAAATATGCACGCGAGTAAACAAGACACAATCAAAATGCACGCGTATGTATAATGTAATGACGCGTTTTTGATGTCATGCCCATTCTCTGAGAGAGGGTCAGACTGTAGTCTGTTACCATACCATACCAGATTTTGCACTAAAGCTAGCTGCCAAACCAAATTTTCGCACGATTTAACATACACATCGGCATTTTGTTGGAGTGCGCTAATAGCCCAAATCTATTGTTTCAGTGCAACGAGGTGACAGTTTTATTGGAAGTTGCGCTATACAAACATTGATTATTATTATTATTATTCATTTTTCTACTTTGTTGATGCCCAAAATGTGTAGATAAAAACCACACTTGATTAAATTATGGTAACCATGACATTTTTCTAGTATTCACAAAAACAATAATTTGCCAATTAAAATTGTGCCATGATTAGAATATGTTGCACACTTGCCACGCCTAATTGCACAATTTTTGATTTTAGTGCTATGATCTGTGTTAAGACACACATGGACCGATAAGGGAGTCATCTTAAATACATGGACAATGTAATCATGAAGAACGAATAAAAGAACAATAATTGTCAAAAACAAGAGTTGATTGTAGTTACTGTGTATTTGATTTGTATATCTATGTATCTGATAGTATTATTAATTTCTGATAATAAACACTAAACCAAATTATGTTGAAAGATAAGCCATGGTAAACAAATAAATACACTAGGGAAGTATTGATGAACATAATTATGTATTATAAAAGTTAGAAAGGTCAAAAAGCAAGCCTAAAATGCCACTTTTTATTGGGGAAAAAATACTGTACCTACATTACCTGTATAATCGTTCACAGCAGGGCTACCCTTTTTACAGGTATTTTGTGAACATCATAAGCTGCTGATAGCACACTACTTCATCTGCTATCTACTACAGCACATTACTTCAAATGTTATCTACTGCTGTTAAGCTACTGTTGATAGCACACATCTTCGTCTACTATCTACAGGTGATAGTACACCAATTCATCTGCTATCTACTGCTGATATCACAAGTCTCCGTCTACTATCTACTGCTGATAGTACACTACTTCATCTGCTATCTATTGCTGATAATCTTCTGTTGATAGCACACTACTTCATCTGCTATCTACTGCTGATAATCTTCTGTTGATAGCACACTTCTTTACCTGCTATCTACTGCTGATAGCACATAAATATCCCAATATATTTCTGAAAGAAACCAACTAAATCTTGGAGTAAAAGCTGTTACTCCAAAATGTTAGTAATAACTTGAAATAGTGTTATAACTCCCTCCTGCAGTACCCCTTTAGGATATAATCACTGCCCAGACTGTAACCGTGGCAGCTACAACTTAGTACACATTCACATTCACAGTCATTGTTATTCATTATTTGCTCGTAATTTCATACTTTTATTGCGCAAGATTCAATTTTTCTTTTAGTAAATGATATATAACACATAATTTAATACATATTTCGAGTAAAGAAAAGTACTAGCAAATGTACAAGAAACAAGATGGTTATCGAAAGGCACGTCTGATGATGTGTTCGGTGATTTAAAACAAATGCGAGTAAACATTTTACATTATTTTACCATACAAAAAAATACAGTCGCTTTTTTGAGCAGACTGCAATTTCAT
Source organism: Ophiopholis aculeata (assembly GCA_032273385.1). NCBI lineage: Eukaryota > Metazoa > Echinodermata > Ophiuroidea > Amphilepidida > Ophiactidae > Ophiopholis > Ophiopholis aculeata. Next base: position 2,954 of record JAUMTS010024912.1, on the reverse strand, counting down.
AATTGATAAAATACTGTACTGTGCTGCACCATTTCTTTTGAATCTACTTCCAGTGTTACAGTACTATTATCCTATTTAATATTGATTAAAAAGTATGTTTTGAGTCCATATTTTGGCAAAATGTGGTATAATAATGAGTCTACTTTCAAAACTTCAGCGGCACGTCCCTACCAAAACCAAAGTTGAGAACCCACCGGGCGGTTGGTGCATCCCAAAAAACACAGTTTCTATGAAGGCGCCATTTGAAGAATGCAAAAACAAAGTTCAATGATAGGCTACTTTTCTCATAATTTGATCGTTGACAAAATAATGCTTCATATACCGAACTTAAAAATACTTTATGTACTGATTGTTAAATATAAAGAAACTGTACAATAAATTAACACCACTTTCCTATTATAGTATCTATCAAAAGTTGTTCTCTGCAACCTGAGAAGATTCTATATTAAATCATTTATCAACACCCTAAAATAAATTACACTGAAAACTGTCCCTTCTTACCAGTAATCTCCAGAGCTATATGCAACATTTTCATAAAGATACTAATTTAATAAGAAGGCAACTATGTGAACAACGATAATGAATAAGTATCACTTAGTAATAATCAACGCCACTTCTGTAGCATCTAACAAAATTTGTTCCCCGTTTACCTGAGAGCAGTCATCACTTTTCATGTATTGCAACATGTCATGCTGAACTTGTTTTGACACAACCTGTTTGAAGTTAGCCGCGTGTGATATGAAGTCTAATAACAGACTACCTTCCTCTGTATCTTGATAACAGGAAGTGACGTCATAAGCGGCCTTTAAGTTATGAGTTTTGTATTTGATTCCAAGCTTTTGAAGGTGGTTCCGGATTGCTTCGAAAGCATCTACTTGATCCTCGGCATCTGGGAATAGATTAAAACGTCGGACAATTCTTTCTATGCCACTCTCCTCTGAAACAAAGAAAAGAAAGAAAAAAGGATACATAAACAACCGATATAACAATGGTTCTTCATCATGTGAGAATGTAAAATGTGGTGTGCCACAAGGCTCGATATTAGGTCCACTTATGTTTATCATATATGAATGACATTTGTTTTACATCCAAGTTGTTATCTTTTATTTTGTTTGCAGATGATACGACTGTGTTTCTTTCTGATAAAGATATTAATGTACTCTATGAAACCATGAATAATGAACTGCAAGAAGTATGTTATTGGTTCAAGTGTAATAAGTTATCCCTCAATGCTTCTAAAAGTAGCCTTATGCTACTTGGAACTACTTTTAAAACAAAAAATGTTCAAATTAATCGTTCGTCTCAATTAGATGGTTGTACATTAACTAGAGTTAAAAATGCAAAGTTCTTAGGCATGGCAATAGATGAAAACTTGACATGGAAATCACATATTGATCATGTTTGTGAGTTGTGTTCTAGAAATATAAGCGTATTGAACAAGGTCAAACACTTCTTGCCTAAACATTCATTGTATCAACTATACTGTTCATTTATTTTACGGTACTTATCATATAGAATACTGTTATGCGGTAATGCATATAAGAAATATCTAATGAAAGTATTCAAACTAAAAAAAACGAGCTAAAAGAATGATATCAAACAGCTCTTACTTGTGCCACACAAAACCATTGTTTGAAAAACATAATACTCTAAATATTTTTGAGTTATACAGTAAAGAATTGGGTATTTTCATATAAAAGTATAGGAATGGTTTACTTCCCTATCATTTGATTATGCATTTCATATTGGTGATATTAATTATGTGAATTTTATTTGGAAGGCTGATGCTTCTTACAATTCAGCCCTTTTAAAATGAAGAAGACTAGCTGTTGCCCCGAAATTCCGAACAGGGATGTTCCGGACGATTTACTTGTCCATTTTGCTGTGGCAATAAAATGTATGGAATGTTTGAATACAAATATTAACCCTTGCCTTATGTAGAAGATTAGCTGTTGCCTGGAATGTTATGTACAGGGAATATGAATGGAATGTTTAATTTAAATGCTCAGCCCTTGTAGTATGTAGAAGATAAGCTGTTGCCCTAATATCATGTACAGGGAAATATGACTAGTTGCAGTTAAAACTCGGAAGGTTATTTTATGTCAAGTAAAACTGCATGTAGTGGAGTATTTATTGTAAACAATGGTTTGGATTTCACGAGCTGAAAAACAGAACTTTAGCATAGGTCCCTGGTGTTTTATTAGGGATCTCTCTGTGCATTGGCACCCACGTTGGCCTTTAATAATACACATTACTTCTCCTTGGGTGCACCTCATTTCTTTTGCTTAGTAGAAGCGTAAACATCTGAAACAAAATTTGTTGATTGCCATGTGTATAGACCACATACAAAATGTTCCTTTGCCTTTCTTTTCAAGTGGTTATCAATCTAACACGATGTTATAATCTCCGACATACTGCAAAAGAGACCATGTTCTCTTCCATATTCGCCTGCGTTTGATAACCGAACATCGCAAGGTAAAACAAGTCAACCCCTACAGAGGACAATCAGGACATTATTTTGTTTCAATAGTCGAAGCCACTGAACCAAAGTTGAGAACCCCCCATGGGGAATTTCCACACTTTCACGAAACGAGATTAGTCAGCTACTCAATAGAGGAACTCGCGAGTTCCAGGCTTTCAAGATTTCCCGTCCTCAGCGGGAAAGCTGAGCACTGTACTGATCGACTCATTTTCTTATTTAGTTTATCTTACCATCCTGCATAACTATCAATAGTTTGCCGCCGTCTTCTAACAAACCATACAGGTAATCCACAGCCTTTTGTGGGTCGTCTGCGTAGTACAACGAATGAACCGCGCTGATAAAATGAAACTTGCACGGGTTCGAACCCTGGTTTGTCTTAAATTCATCCAATGTCATATTGAACCACTCATAAGTCATTCCTGCCAATTGGTTTGCAGGATCAGATACTGTGTTCTGATAGGTTGCTATTGCT
>JAUMTS010024801.1:0-11341 GCA_032273385.1 Ophiopholis aculeata | reverse complement strand
CAAAGTTAGTATCAATTAACATTTCAACTTGTGTAATTCATATGTGACCGTCCACAACAAACCGGTTGTGTAGTCGCAAATGCCAATACATCTAATAGGTATAGTCCAATAAATAGTAATAAATAGAGGACACAAATGCTATTCAATTGGATTATAGACTATTTGAATGCCTAAATACCAACCAATTAGCACATGTAATATATTATTTTAAAGCTTATTTTATGCAGATTTCATAAAAATCTAAAATTTGAAAACAGCAACTTCACAACGTGGACAGTCACATATTATACTTCATTTTGCTGTAGGCTTGGAGGCTCAGGATTTTGTTTTGTTTTTTGTTTTTGGAACTAAAATCTACAAAAATTATTTAACATTTATCTTATGAACATATGATTGACTGAAAGTCAAATGTAAGTATTTGTTACAAAACTACTCATAAACAAAAGTTTGAAAAATAAATTATTAACTTCAAACCTAGAAAACTGAGGAAATGTAACATGAAAACTATGAATATCAGTATGATAAACAGATGATATATAAAGCTGGCTTCAAAGTTGGATTTAATTACTCAAACGTACTGCCCAGTTCTACACTGAATGATGTTATTGACAGACCCACAAAGTGCAGTGAAAACAGGGTTAAATGTGAATGGTTTAATATGGATAATTGCAAAGTTTTAAACCTATGGTAGACAGGCATCAACTGAGCAATTTTTACTCATTGTGCGAACAGCTTAATGATTTAAATTGAAGTTTCAATATTCCTCAACTCATTTTTGTACTAAAGTCTTTGTCAGTAAAGTTGCGAGTTCAGAGCCCTCTTTGCAGCGTGACGTGTGTAAGCACAAAAGTGCTAAACATTTGCACTGATTGGCTGTGATGTGCATGAACAAAGAACCAGAGCTGTGCCTGCTCCGCCTATCTCACACACTAAGGAGACTCAGTGGGTGTCGGAACTTGCAACTTTAATGTCAAAGACTGTACATATGAGTAAACTGTCCATGTCATAATCTTTAATACCCTGTTGAAAGACAGAATTTCCTACAAAATGGAAAATGGCAAACCCAAACAGTATTCCACAATCAATGTCGAAGAGAATGAACAACCATGAAGCTCATTGAAAAGGTGGTGCCTACACCAGTGGATGTCTGACCATACTACATGGTCAAAAAGTTAACAAATTTGTTCAAAAGAAGTAAGGAGAATGAAAAAGAATTGGTAAGCACAAGTTTACTTACAAATTGTTCTCTTAAAACACTAAACTTTTGAGGGATATTGAAGTGAGTGACATAACTTTCAAAAATATGACTATCAAGTAGAAGAAAAGGTTAATGATAATTACTTAAAGCTATGTGTATGACCATTTATGAAGCTGAATTACAGGTTCAGCGAATGAGGTTCAAAATTCATCAAAAAGAATGGAGAACTGTTATATAACAACTATTGTCTTACATCTGTTTTGAAAACCACCTCCAAAGTTTTCCAATCCAACACCGCCACATAACCATCCTGCCTTCCGCCGATAAGCAAAGTGCGATTATTACCCCTCAAATTGCCTCCTGAAGCCGAGATATTAGTTGCATTCAGGGTCTGCAGGATCCCCTTCCACGTATCTGATCTCATGGTGGATTCTACCACATATTCATATAAGCAGATGCAGTTGAGGAAATCTTTGCCCTCGTACCTCTGCTTTCTTAGCGTCTCTATTGGAGTGCTTGGATTCGTACTAGTATCCACTTTGATGATCTCGCCCGTTTTCAAAACAGCAAATAGGATATCTGTAAAGAAAATGTTATTAATTGTTATTTTTCTAAATATTATGGGGTAGTTTGATACACTGGTAGGTCACGGTTCAATTCCCAGCAGGGCCCACTTTTCAGGCTTGTCGGGTATTTTCACAGATATATACCGGAGATCCCGGACTTCCTATACCGCCCCGTGCAATGGCGGCGTCAGCCGACAGCACGCGCTAGCGTACGCTGGGTCTGCAAGTTTTCCCGAAACGCAAAGATGCTGCGCTAAAGGCAAGCAACGCAATATTTTACGCCGCAAGGTGCGTCGTTAAGTTGGGCGTTAATCAAATACGCGTGTGGTTCAATAACTGCATTAGCAATGATTAGTTTCGAAATGCGGCAGGGCAAAAACCCAAATACCCCTAATAAGATCCCAATTCTCAACCAAGATGGCGGCAAATTCCGGAATCTCTGGTTTAAATAACAACAGTGCTTATTAACCTGCATGCTGCTTTGAGTACATAGGAAATGCCTGAGTAAAAATTATCAAGTTCAAATTGCTGTCGATTCTCAAACTTTTTAATTCGATCCAATCACCAATACTGTTTTATCATGTTTATGATTGTATCCAGGTATCAACTATGGACTTCCACAGTAATGCTCTTGAAAATCTGTGCCGCATTTGTGGTGGACGTTTACATCTTGCAAAACATAATCGAAAACCAAGAGAGAGTCCCCCTAAATTTGTTGCCAAATACCGTCCAGAAATCTTCAAAGCATTTAACACCAACTGCATTGCTGACGAGGCCAACGTCCACCCACTTCTCTTCTGTCCCAGCTGCTATAAGATCTGTATGAAAGTGAAAAACAACAGTAGTTATTACCACTACACCAAACTTGTTGAGTGGCATCCACACAAGCGGAACAGTGAGGAATGCCCCACGTGCAATAAGTTTAAACAATCAACTGAAGGCAGCAAATATTTAAAGACAAAATCAGTTTCAAAGAGAATGCTTCATTTGAGGGATCGCCTCCCATTTATACTGAAAAACCAAAACATATTCACCAATATATCAAATGGACCCAATGTTAGTACCATGGCTCTAGTAACTGATGACAAGGACTTAATTAACTTGTACACTTGCAATATTTGTAATAATTTGGTATCAGCACCTGTAGTAACTGAATGTCAACATCACTTCTGTGCCCAATGTCTCACTGCAAGATTTCAGAAAGCACACTCCATTTCTGCTAGTTGCCCCACATGCAATTCAGCATTGGCATATAACAGAATAATGCAAATACCAGACTCGTTCAATGTACACTATCAAAAGTTGAAAATTAAATGCAAAGACAACCCGTCATGTCAAGGAGTTCAACTTGCTAATTACCAATTACATACCTGCTTCAGAGAAGAGAGTGAGCCTGCTCATGGTCCACCGCCAGATGTTTTTACATCGCCAGGAACACAACAGCCTGCTCATGGTCCACCGCCAGATGTTATTACATCGCCAGCAACACAACAGCCTGCTCATGGTCCACCGCCAGATGTTTTTACATCGCCAGCAACACAACAGCCTGTTCATGGTCCACCGCCAGATGTTTTTACATTGCCAGCAACACAACAGCCTGCTCATGGTCCACCGCCAGATGTTTTTACATCGCCAGCAACACAACAGCCAGCTCATGGTCCACCGCCAGATGTTTTTTCATCGCCAGCAACACAACAGCCTGCTCATGGTCCACCGCCAGATGTTTTGACATCACCAGCAACAAAACACCTTCTTGACCTGGCCATTCAACACGATCCAAAACAACCAGTCAACACTAATATAAGAAATGTAGTTGGTGCGTGGGTGAGCGTCATGACTAAAGAGGAGAAGATCCTGCGATTAAAGAGCAATCCAAAGGCAAAAAAGGTAATCATTTATGTTAATTTTATTAGCAACAACGCAGTAAATGCAGCAGCAATAATAAATAATAACAAATGAACAATTAAATAATGTGTGGCCTAAGGGTAAACAAACCAACAGAATTGATAACATCCTGGATGAGTGCAGTTTTGTTTTAAATAGAGCATTTAATCAAGGTTATTTGGTAAAATTTATGCATAAATTTACCTCACTTGCTGACAGATTAATTATTTGTGCATTTGTGAGCAATATCTTTCACACAATTCTATCAGCAGTAGATATATTTTTCATCCACACTGCTAATAGCAGCACACTGCTATCAGCAGTTCATTCACACTACTGGTAGCTTTTTCATCCACATTGCTATCAGCAGTAGATAACTATTTCATCCACACTGCTTCTAGCAGTAGGTAGCTTTTTCATCCACACTGCTATCAGCAGTAGGTAGCTTTTTCATCCACACTGCTATCAGCAGTAGATAACTATTTCATCCACACTGCTATCAGCAGTAGATAGCTATTTCATCCACACTGCTATCAGCAGTAGATAGCTATTTCATCCACACTGCTATCAGCAGTAGATAGCTATTTTATCCACACTGATCTCAGCAGTAGATAGCTTTTTCTTCCACACAGCTATCAGCAGTAAAAAAAACCTTAAACCCCCCAGATACATAATTTTTAAATGTACAAACCAACCACAAAAGCACTATTAATAAGTAATTGTTTTTCTTTCCATTTAGCCATTCACTATTGCAAGGGTGATCAGCGGAAGTAAGCAGGAAGTTGGAGCTAGGCAAACACAACGTAGACGGGCTATAACCTCTATTCTGCACAAGACAGCCAATACAGTTAGCAAGAAGAGACGTACCAAGATGTCAAAGACAAGAACACTAGCTATGATGACACACACAAACATGACCTGGTCATCATCCAGAAAACTGAGACGGTAATTTGAGTTTAATAAGCAAAAACAATACATGTGACTATGCTTACACGATACACTGTCAGTTATGAACAAAAATGTGAAGGTGCCAGTGTTAACACTATTGCCTATGCACAAATTACAGTGAGGATGTTGAATAGTGTCCGCTAGGAACAAACAAAACCAAGGTGACATGTAGGCACTGTTGGCTACTATGGAAAAGTCAAAAACTGACAACTTTTTGAGATGGTAGAACTTATGAGGAATTTGAAAAGAGATCTGATACTGAAAGAGAACAATATGAAAAGTAAAAACAACCCCACTCAAATAAACCTCTTTAATTGTATTTACAGATACCCAGCCGGATCAAAGATACCCGGTGAACCCAGTCTGCGAAAGAAGGAGAACTTATTACTTCAAGCCCATATCACAACAAAGAAAGTACCAATTGTATCAACATCATCATCACCCGAAAGCAAAGATGGTTTTATAACCAAGTATGCACCCGTAACATACATAGCAAATATTAAGGGGTTCTTACTTGATTACCTAGAACGAATGGCAAAGTAAGTACCAATTTCACTTTTGACCTGTATGTCATAAGCTCAAACTTAAAGCCCATCTTTAACCCTAGTCTTACCAACGGGGGGGGTTGGTTACCACCCCCTCTAGCGATTTTTTTTTTTTAGCCTATCGCAAACAAAAGTGCCGTAGGGCTTCTAGGTAATCTACTGTAAAAGCTAATATTTTCACGTACATATATTTTCGCGCATTTAAACATCGATATTTTCGCGAGTTTTATTTTCGTGGATCAAAATTATGTCACTTTAACATTCATGTTGCAAACAACATTTTTGCGGGTTGTTATTTCGCGGTATTTTGGAATGCGCGAAATACGCAAAAATAAAACCACCGCAAATATTTCAGCTTTTACAGTATTCTACATCCTTTGCGGTTATTTTGGCGAAAAAAAATCAAGGGATGGGGGTAGGGTGAGCTTTCAAAATCTGAGGGTAAACAAAGTTTCAGAAAATACCTTGGTCAAGACGAGGGTTAACTTAAGGTAAAAGAGGAGAGATTAACACTTTTTTTTAAATAAACATGATAGGAACTTAAGTCTTTGGTTAGTAATGGGTGTATCACAAATTACTGAAAAAAATAACAATTTCAAATTTCATGCATATTAAGTACCTAATTTGCATATTTAATTAGCGCAAATCGTGCAAATTTGAAAAAAAATGTAGCTCTGCAATAGAACATCACAGGAAGTTGGTTGAGGTGTCAAATTAAAGCTTTTGAAAAGATCTATCCATTTGGTCTTTTTTGGAAACCATCCCAGCTATAGAGGGGGTGTAATATTTAAAAATGTAATATGTGCCACCTGGATAAGCTGGATAAGAAGCCACTCACCACTTATGATGTATCTGATTCAGGGTGTGTCAGTCAATGTAGCGTTGCCTACTTATGTGTCAGCTCCTACATAAAATGTGAGAAATTGTATAATTGTGTTAACTTAACTTTATGACATACTAACAGCAAAAGACACAAGTAAATATTCGGACTGTATCATATGCTGACCGATAAGCCTATAAGAATGCGTTAGTTATTTAGTTCATATTAAAACCTGTACATTATTGCTTTTAACAGACAGGATCTGATAACCAACAGACAGACAATCCCAGAGGATGAGATATGGTTCAAGGTGGGAGGTGATCACGGAAAGCAATCCTTCAAAGTGGCTCTCTCACTTTGCAACACCCATTCACCTAACTCAGAGGACAACACAATCTGCCTACTGTTGCTGGAAGGAAGTGAGAACACACACAATCTTCAAACAGTCATGCCACTGATTGTTCAACAGCTACTGGACATTCAAATAACAACATGGAGGTAAATGTAATACCTAGTTTAAAACCTTGATTAAATGCCCAAATGATCTTTAATTGAAGGCATAGTTGTAAATACATACTCTGCATATTTCTGTATCAAGGTAACAATTTGGCGCAAATTGCTGAACTACAACACAGTAAGCAGCATCAGAATGGGCCAAAATTGATGCCTGCCAACCCATTTCAACCTGCCGGATAAGTAAATTTGATAAATTCATCTCTTAGCTTTTTCATTTGTGTCCTTTGATTTGCGTTAAGTTATTTGCAAGAATCAACTGTTTGTGTGAATCAATGCTTCGCGCAAACCAAATCTGTGTGAATCAAGTTTGATTCACACAGTTGGAGACAAATTTCTACCCCTGTATATAATATTATTTAATTAGAAATCAATGTAGACTTTAAAGTCTTCATGCTATGCCTATATGAGCAATTAACTGGATTACATGAATAATCTTGTGATATTCACTTTATAAATTAAAGCTGCATGATAGAATTTTTTTTGCAAACTTTCTAAACCACTATTAAGTTACAATAATACAGTTTTCTTTGGATATCTCTCTTTTTCTTCAGAGGTAAACACATACGCCTTTGGATCAACGGCGACCTAGCATTTCTGGTCAATATGTACGGCATAAACGGATGCCAATGTGAGTATGCAATTTATACTAATTGTAAAAATAACTAGATCTTCACATATTTTGTTTTTCAGTATTTCTTGTTTTGTAGCAGAATCAATGCATCATGTTGAATCTCATAAAGAATATTACACAATTGGCCCAAATTTAACTTATGAAAGTTGTAGTGACATAAATTCACTATAACTTTCATAAGTTAAATTTGGGCCAATTGTGTAATTGCACCTACCTTTATAGTGCTGTTGGAACACTAATGTGACTACATCTAGCAACCTTTGTATGTATTTTGACAACTAAGTGCACTAAAGGCGTTGACGATGCTTACTTTACTGCTTTGCTTACTCGGACAACTCCATACCTGCAAGTAAACAGAGTCTACATTTAATGCCTATTACATTTTCCATTGACATTTCAGCCCGTCACTGCTGTATTTACTGTGAGGCGAGCAAAAATGACTTTGCCGTGCCTTCACATCTTCAGCCTCAAGCAGAACTGAGAACTCTGGCCAGAATGCAACATGACCTGACCAAGTTTACTACTGCTGGGGGAAAAAAGTCAACTTCCAAATCCATATCAAATAGCATAATCAGGTCACCAATTCTTCCACTACCAGTCAACCAAGTAAGAAAATGTTTTAAATAATGTTAAACTTGGCCAAACAAAAGAACAAGTTTGCTCGACTTTTGCGCATTTAAAATTGTGTTTAGAAAAATCTTAAACTATTTTTTAAAATAATTATTAACACACAAAAAACATGAAAACTAAAAATTATTGGTGTAAATATTTCAGCAAACAGCCTTATAGGTTGCGTCTATTTGCAAAATAAATGCCTCATTAGGTTCTTTGAGCATCTCAAGGAGACCCACTGAAACCTCATTCACAATAAGCAGGAAATAAAATGTTTTGTTTTTTTTTTGCCTTAAAAATTCAAGTCGAATTCAATGTAGGGTCTGTAATTGTGTGAATGGTCAAAACATACCAATTGTTGCTAAATTTGTTTTAAATTTATCGTAAGACTTGAGAAATTCCATTTCTTCTTCCAAGCATAGATTGCAGCTGTCTGATGCCTGTACTATTATAAAAAGGTTAAACTTATCATTAAAAGTGTTTGTTTCTGACAATGCATTATGCTAGCTTATATTGGTTGTCTGTGTGTGAAACATCTCATCAAAAATGTTTGTTTATTGAACATCTTTACAGGTGTGTATACCAAGCCTTCATTTGTGGACGGGAATATACAAAAAGTTGTATGACAGTTACTGTGGGGAAGTGCACAAACTGGACCAGCTGATATTCCATGCCATGACGGAAACATGGGAAGAAGAAGAAGATGGCCAGCTGCAGCACTTCTACAGCATGGTGAAAAAAGAGCAGCAGAGGGTTCAGGTGGCCCGCAAGCAGCAAGAAGACCTGAAGGAGATGCTGGAGGACTTGAACGCTGCATTTCCGAGAAGACCCAGTAGAGGAAGTAGTGGCCCGAAACATCTGAGAAAGATGACCTCATCTATACAAAAACAACTTGCCGAGGTGGTAAGTAAAGCTCTGTTCAGCTAGCATTGCGGTGCGTTCGAGGTGGCTGCCGATATATCGATCAAATTATTTGATGTCGCAACACAGCTACACCTCAGCCATCATGCAGCACAACAAACTGCACTGCAATGCTAGTACGAACAGACCTCTAACCTTTCTCTATTTATATCAATAAGTTGTCGTGAACTGTTTCTTACCTCTAATATGAAAACTCCAACACTAGTTAGACAGACTATCTTCTCCAACCTTGGTTCTTCATAAATACCTTTTCCTCCTGGAACTGGAATTAAATATATATAGTCTTATTTGTTACTTGATAAAGAAGCTTAACTTGACAAAGTTATAAGGTAGGAATAATTCGCATTGCTTGATATTTTGAGAAGAAAAATGCAACTTTTGTGGCCTGTAGTGTTTTGACTATTCTAGCAACACTGTACAAAGGACCGTCAATGTATTGAAACAATAAATTTGGACACAATTGGACTTCAGAAAGTGCCTCCCATTTCACCATGCAAGCTAAACAAACACATACATAAACTTATAAATAATATCATGTGTTTAAACATTGTACTAATTCTGCTGCCTATCATATCATGCTTTGCAGGAGAGATCACTGCAACAAGAGGAGCTACCATATGGGAAAGGGTACCTGGTAAGCAGTATTGACCAAGAAGTTCTCCAAAAACATCAGGTCAAACTTGCTGCCTACCATGGTGGTCACTTTGTTGGCAACCATGTTGACAAGCTTTGCAAAGTAAGTATCACACTGAGAAATGACGAAACTCGAACACAAGAGATCCTGGTTGTTTAGTTTGTGCAATAAAGCAGGGGCCGTCTACTTGAATTAGAGGACACATTAAAAACATTACGACTACTTGTACTAATACAGCAACAGAGGGCAAATCAATGTCTGAAAATGTAAACAAAAGTCAATGACCCTTAACCTTGGAAATTGTGCAACGTTTGTCTGTGCCACTGAGAATTCCGGATCAATACAAATGGAAATAACATTTTAAGCTTTTAATTATAATTTTAACGAAGGAAATAAGTACTATTCTTGGCTGCTAATTATAAAGGAAGTCTCGTCTATCTTTCTTTTATAGGATCAAGCTATCAAGGACTTGTCAGGTCACGCCTATCATTTGCTCACTGCCAGGGAGTTTGATTACAAATGGGAAGACATACCTTTAGCCCTGAGGCAGAGACTTGAACGTGAGGCATACCACCTTGAAGAGAAGTATGGCTGCCTATTCACGCTCTTCGCCACCGTCCGAACACTTGTAGGACATTCCAAGCCTGTGAAAGAGGAAGAGTATTGGGAAATCGGTTAGTACAGAAACAAAAACTTCTTTTCAGGTTAATACTTTCACTGCCATAACTTATCAGTGCAAGTCTTGCTTCAATAATAAAAACAATGGACATTGCAGTAAAAGTGGAAAAACCAAGTATCAGGAGGTTAATATTACTAGAAGGCATTTGATATTAATCATTACTCTAAAACAGATTTAACGAATCTCACAAATTAATTGGCAGTGAGCTTTTAAAGCTGTAATTTATATAAGGGTATACAACACGGCATGCATGATTAATAAGGCGCGTTCATCATCTACGCTCATATACGTACATTTAATGTTGTTGCGCGCACCACCGCTTAGTGCATGATCTACGCAGAGTGCGCAAGTCATAGGCTTGCTGATTCAAATGTGTGTATCTGTTGTCTGATATAACACTGTCAAATCATTTATTTTTGCGTAGAACAACTTTGGGCTCGTTGTTCTAGTTAAAATAATGATTGCGCATGTGTTATATCAGACGACAGATACACACATCAGTCTGAAAAGACAACCAGTACAACATGAATTTCAGCGTTAAACTCTTGTTCTAATCACAAGTATTTTAACTTACTTTCAGAGGTTGCCATCAAAGATTTTATGGAGTATCTACGGGAATTTTTTCCAGAAATCAGCATCACCCTGAAGCTCCACATTTTGGAGAAGCACACATTAACCCAAATTAAGGCCACGAAATGTGGAGTAGGCCTTCTTAGTGAGCATGGTCTGGAGGGGCTGCACCAGTATTGGGGAAAGCTACTAGATACCTATGTACACATGAAGGGTCAGCCCCTCCGCATGTATAGATTTTGCCATAAACGTCACCTCACTCGGGTAATGCCAGAGGTGACATCAAGGATCAAAGGCAAATCTAAGGTAAATGAGCCTTAGAATATAGATGAAAGTATAAGAGGTTTAGCTGCAATGGTGTAACTTTACGCTGATCAATGCCTTTTTTGCCTTTGATTCTTGAATGTGTAAGAATATTAATGTGCTTTTATATGTGAATGTTTTTAATATTGTAAAATTGCATCTAAAGCAAATTTAACATAGTTTATAATATGATTGCATCATTAACTTTTCTTGTAGAAAACCTATCAATTTTAATTATAACATGGCTGGCACTCTTTTAAGTAAAATTGACACCATTAAAGATCTGGGTTTTGATATCCCAAACTTGTCTGGAATACTCATGTCAACAGAGTTGTTAAAAAATGTAATCTTAAGATGGGCATGATTATGCGCACTGTTGGGTTCAATGCCTCGGTCAAAGTAACAAAAACTCTTTATAGTACCCTGATCAGGAGTGGTCTTGAATATGGAAGTTGCCTTTGGAGTGGAACCACAAAACACAATATTCATGTTTTGGAAGGTGTTCAAAGGCGAG
>JAUMTS010024690.1:0-11342 GCA_032273385.1 Ophiopholis aculeata | reverse complement strand
ACATCAACAACTTCTGTGAAGATTTTGACATTCCAACTGTGGCGGCAGCAGGTCATCTGGCGAACAACCGTGTACTTTGGAGACGCACATTAGCTAGGAACTCTCAAAACGTGCTATCAAGTAATGTTTGTAGTTTAAGTTATACATTATAGTCAATCTCCGGGACCAACCTCGGCAGGACGGCTATAAGTCAAAGTAAAAAAAAGTCAAAAGTAAGTCCCATTATACGAAAAGGGATTTGTTATATATCATTGTAGTATTTGCGTTGAACTCATAAGCCATCGAAGTTAGACAAGTATTAGTTGAGCTAAAAGGACTTTAAGATATAGGGCAAATTATTTCTTTCAAGATTTGAAATAAACAGAGATGACACCAATAAATAAGTGAAACATTATATATTCATCAACCGTTATAAGGATCTTGGCCGGGTTCAATAGATGAACGCAGAATAATATCCACCTGTTAACCCAATGTATACGAATTTGAACATTTAGCATTTATCTAACACGTTAGAAGTATACGATGATTGATATTGTTGTAGTAAAGCTATAGTATTACCTGCAATCATATGATATAAGAATACAGTTTAATATCAACCTTATCATATATTTTTTGACCTCGGATATAATGACACAGATTAGAAATATTAATAAAGTATTTTGGTTAATATTCGACGAAAACACAAACAATAAATTTATTATTAACATATCATGTCAATTCTACTATGGCAATCTTAATTTACCGATGTGAATCGTGGACTCTCGCTAAATCCAGCTGCAAAAAGATCAAAGCATTCAAATTATGGTGTTGGCGCAGGATGCTGAAGATCAACTGGACAATGAAAACACACATAATGAAAGTATCCTTCAGGAGATTGGAGTGAAGAAAAAATTGCTTGGTTTGATAAACTCCCTTACTCTATCTTATTTTGGTCACATAGCAAGACGCAAAGGAGACTGCTAAGAGAAAGTTATTATGCAGGGAAAGATCAAAGGCGCGAGAAGACCTGGTAAGCCAAAGTCTAGATGGGTCGACAGAATAAAAACATTGGTTGGGTAAACAACTCTTATCATATACCATTAAGCTGCAAACCGACGGAAGTGGCATGTCATCATTGAAGTCACGAGCTGCCAGCCATGACGTAGGCATATCATCCAAAAAACAATCTTAATTCGTAATGTTCTTTTTTCTATTCACAATTATATAACAAATGAAGACAAATAGAACAACTTTTTGTGGACCTGTTTTCCAGTCCATTATTTTCTGCAACAAGTTACTGTTTTGGCCACTAAATCTGCCTTATAAGCTTAACGTATACATTTTACTATCACATTTAAATAAACACTGCTTTGTAGATGTAAGCTGAAGCTATCAGGATACCACAAAATAAACAACATTTAAGATAAGTAGCATATTCTCTCTTACGAGGTTAAACATTTGTGTTTTAAGCAAATTTAAAGAAACCCGTAGTCTACTGAAGAGCGAAACGTCTGTACCAGGTTACACAGACTGTTAAATACTAAACACTCAGTTTGTTAAACATGCGTGTCTTTTTAAAGGGCAACGCACAGCGAGTTAGGTTTGTTTGCCTATAGGCAACTTTTCAAGTTACCCACTTTAAACTTCAATCGTGACACTTGTCCATTAGTAGTCCATTTGGAATGTCTAAATTCGTGTTCTTTAGTATAAGACAACAACCTCGGTAAGGCATATAGGTCACGAGTTAAGTTGTATATACATGTTATTTTAAGATAAAAGCTATAACTTTATTAAACCTGACCATAAGCCAATGTTTAAATTTATCCTACCAAATCTACTTGTAACTTTGGCGTTATTGATGGATATCTCTGCATGAATGGTTTTATCTGGAAAGTTTTTTGTTTGGCCTTTGGGCTCTGAGCAGATGGTCGCGTCAACACAGGCAAATAACTGCATTCAGCAGTACCAATCAATTGCTATATCTGGAAAAGAAAGCAGTGTATATCTGCGGAATTCAACAACATTAGGTGTTTTTTTTCATTTAACATAAGTGTTTACACTTTGCTATGCTTCGTGATGTTCACTGCTGAACATCTTATTACATATTATATGCACAATTATGGTCTTTGCGTAGTTGTACCACATTACATTGTTGACTCAAAGAGAACATTCCATCTCGATTGCTATCCTATTTTACCAGCTAAATAAAACCCTGTTTTTCCATCAGTTTTAAAACACTTTGAATTGCATCACATGTGTCTTTTGAAATAGAAACAATAATAATGTCGATAATAATTTTAAAAAGATAATAACATTAATAGTAAAAATGAAGGGACTTTTAGTTGATCTCTAAATCTTATAACGCTTCGTTGAGTAAATCGAGATGTTTTTTATCGTTTAATTGTTTAAACCACTTAAAATCCGACGAGATAGAAGTTGAGCATTACAAAAATGATTTGATTTTTCTTTCCTGTTCTTCTTAAAATGTCTTATTGGCTTCCGAAAAAGTCAACAACTGTTCGCCAAAAAAAAAAATAGTGCTTACAAAAAAGTAAACAAGAGTACATTATTGTGTTTTGGTTGAAATCATTGGACATCTGGGAAGCACATACAGGCATGTGAATATATAGGGCACACACTATTTTAACAAGATTGGATTTAAAAGTGTTAACAGGATTTCATAAGTGCGAAATATTGAACCTACCACCTGTTATAAGTATATTGGGTTTAAAAGATGAACGCAGAAATTCTCCACTTTTTAACCTAATTAATTTTAAAATTAATACTGCACAACCTGGCTTTTCAGTAAAATCAGTTCTGAAACAAATACAAATAGACAATAAACGTTGTATTTTTTGAATCTATGGTACATCTTAGAACGCTATACTTATCATCAGATTGTTTTTTTTTATAATCAATACACTTTAAAATGACACCTACAGTACATAACTATCTATATTTTGCCACAGGTATGTAAAAATAGAATAGACAAGTGCTGACATGTTACAATACAAAAAATAAAACTATAAATACATTTAAAAAAAATTAAAAAAAAGAATGTAAGCGATGCAATTGACGTTTAAATTATTAAAAAAAAATAACTGGCCTCAAAACGGACGAAGAACATATTGCAACGTTACTTCCTTTATAAAAATGAAGTGTTCTAAACTGTTATCTCAACAAAATCTGACAATACATCTTGACATAACTAAATTCACAAAGTTAACTAAAAATATTATCTCAAGTATGTCAACGATATTTTGTATCCTGTATTGTCTTTAGTAGCGGCATCTTGATCGCACATGCAGAGTAGATGTGTGGTCCCTTATTTTGTTATGTATTACTTTATAAAGTGTTTAGCAAAAATGGAAAGGCTGCAACATGAGCAGAATATCCTCAATATATTCCCAGCCTTGGGGCTTTCTCGTCTGGATGAAGTTCATTATCACCACGTAGGTGAGCTATAACCAAGTCACTGAGAAGTATTGGTTGTCTATCTTGCTGCTAATAACATAACACTTCCTAAATATGTTTCACCTGAACCCCATCGATAATGTCAGAACGTTGACATCGACATTATAATTTACATAACTATCAATAATCGTGACTATATTTTATAGATTACTAGACTACCGGTATTGATAAATTACCCATCTATGATGGACATTTGTTGTAGGGGTAAGTGGTAAGATATTGCGTCTTAATTACACGCATTAGTTGATAGTAGGTTTGACATATATTCGTTGAAAACGCAGTCCAAGCTAACAGGGTATTCTTTAGACAACGCACATAAGGTGTTCATTAAACACTAACAACTGTTCAGGTTGTGGGTTTGGCTACTACTGTATCTTGCAAATTTTAATTACTTTAAGAGTAATTTTGTCGATGGTTGTTATAATAGACATTATTATTGTCACCCTAATTACAATTTGTGTTTTGCTTTCATTTTTTTTTAAACCAAAATATTGAATAGTCTAACCAGTTTTAATTCGTAATGGACGTAATTCCAAATTCCATATACTTGTACGTAAGATCAAAGAAATTGGTAAACAACATTTGGAAACAGTGAAACCGATTGGTGAATTTAAAAAGAAACATAAACATGTTTTAAGTGATTTTGTTACAAATCCAAATCTCTTAATATTAGATATACACATATCTCAAATAATAGATTAAGAATGACTCTAAATATATCAAATAATTATCCAACGAAGAACAAAGCATCTGAATCTTAATTTAAGATAGATGTGTTATACGAAAAAGAATAAATGCACTTCATTCGTAATTATACACCGAAGCGTTGACATCGTGGATTATTGAGCGATTTCTATAGTTTTTAAATATCCTTCATCGAGTTTATGTGGATGCTATACGAATGTGTTTTGTCTTCTGTTTGTTTTTGAATACTACATTATAGTATGTTTGATTCTTGTTCGTTACCAATGGATAGAGGAGACTCCTAGCGCTGCTTTAGCAAATAATAGGTTATAGACAATTTATCCCTGGCAAGCAACCATCGGGGGTACGTGTTACAAGAATACTTCAGTTAGCATTCTTTGGGGTACGTGTTACAAAAAGACCTGAGGGGATTAGTGGTTTAAACATACATTGAATATCAATACCACCATGTGCTAAGCGTTAATGCGAAATGGTTTTCAGTGAATAAATAAATGTTTGAACATTGAGAAGTGTCCCTCAACACGTATGTCTGAAGTTTGAATGAACATCAGTGTATGCCTAACCTTTAGAATCCCTTGTCAATATTGTCAACTCGAATAGAGGTTTCCTTTTTTTGTTGATGAAGTCTGCTGATCCATACATGAATGTTTCTCATATGGTCACGGGAAAGCGAGACGGGTGTCTAGCGGTTTTACATCTTAATGCGCAATATACAATTATATGTGACACCTGAAGAAGGCCGTGTTAATGTTTTCACTTTACTTTGTGAATTAAGTTATGTAAAGGATTAGTGTCAGGATTTTTGAAATAACAGTTCAGAACACTTCATTTGTATATAGGAAGTAATTTTCTTCGCCTTTTTGAGGCCAGTTATTTATTTAATTAATTTAAAATTGAATTCAGTATTATATATTCTGCATTACATCGTTTATGTTCTGTTTTTGTTTTCTGTTGTTTATGTGTTTATATTTTGATTTCTTCATCGTACAATGTCAGCACTTGTCTTTTCTATTTCCACATGCTTATGGCAAAACAAAGTTATTGGTCTCCCACTACTTATATGAATTTTACCTTAAATTACCATTTGGTAATTTTGCATTCTTTATTTTAAAATAGGCTCTTTAGGGAGATGGTGATCAAATGATTGACGTCATCCATAAATTATGCTCTGAAGTTTATACCACTACCACTCTGTCACCTCCACGTCAGTGGATCACCAATGTTATCATCCCATTGCCCAAGAATATTGACTATCAACTGTCAGCCACAGCCTCCTCTCCAAGTGTACGGAAACCCCATTAATCACGTGATGAACTTCAGACACCTAGACCTGTATGATGAGATCCAGTGCTAGTGACTTTAACAGACGGAAAGCCTTCGCTTGGACAGCCTTCTGATAATTAGAACACCTGTGGAAAAGTGCTACCATTCCAATCAACACCAAAGTTAAGCTGTTTGACATAACTTGTGTCACCGTTTTGCAGTTCGGCTGCGAGTCATGAATTATATCTAAAGACATGAAAAACCAAATCAACTAATTTGGGACATCCTGCTATCGCAATATGTGGAACATCAAGAGGATAGACAGAGTACCGAATGCTACCATATACAATCTGACAAAGAAAGAGCCCCTTGTGGAGAGAACCAGGATTCGTCAACTGAAATTAATAGGCTATGAACTCCGCTCGCCTGATGACGAGCCTGTCAGAGAGTATATGGTAAGAGGGAATCCGGAAGGCAACAAACCTTCTTCACTAAATACATCAAGTGTCTTCTGGGAGATATGGACGGCATGCTGAAACACATTCAGTTGTCAGCAATGGCTCAAGATCGCCATAGCTGGAGGAAACTTGTAGTCGTCTGTTCTGCAGCCGAATGATGATGATGACACAGTACTATGTGCACTAGGACAATTACTTTTCGTATTGTTTTATACAAAGTAATTTAACTAAAATAACAGCTCATTATCAGAATAAGAAATATGTCACTATTATTCATATATTGTGATATAAGATGCACAATACGGGACACAACCGACCACAAATATTAATTATAAAACATGATTAAAAAGGGAGGGAAATATTGCTATAATAATAGTATTAACATAAATATAAAATGCAAATTTGTTTTTTAACCTCTAAAGGGTGAACAAGAGGTACGCATTTCGTCGATCAAAATAAATTGAAAATGTATCACTAGATATTATAATCTGTACTGGGTTACTGTGTGATTCTATACACAAAAAGGCTATAGTTTTTGACATTTCTTGTCACGCTTACTATCAAAAATTCATACAAATGTAAAAATAAACGAATGCAAAAAGTAGGTCAATCGTTATAGTATTACACCTAAAATGCATTCTGCATGCTTTTTGATTTATATTTATTTGGGCGATATCCAGCCTTTTAGGAATTCGAAAAAAATGCATATCTTGCTCGATTCAATGGTGAATCTTACAAACAACCTCACAAACTTTACACACTCTCAAGCTAAAGAATGACGTCAGACCTATGGAAAGTAATCATTAAAAAGTCATGAACATTCATCATTAAATGTATCTAGGCTACCTGATGTGATGCTTCTATTTATAGCAACCGTTTCAGGTTCGTTGACAATGAACACGGATAGTTTATCCTGTAGTAACAGAAGCAGCAGAGTTAATCATGCATTCGTAATGTAATGAATTTAATGTAGTTGAATGCCTGTTTTTAATCACAGGAAATGTTAACAGATAATGAACTTAACGAAATTTGCTAAAATATCTTGCGATGCAATGCTTACTGCGGGTTCCTCTCAAGCCTGAAATGGCGTCAAGCGTAGAGTTTAATAATTACGGAGTCGTGATTGTTCAACATTAAAGGTATTCTTCATAAGAAAAAAACAATACACCCTTTCACTGTGGCAAGAAAGCGCATGCTCAGACATTTAAATCAGTGGCCGCCATTATTAAAAATATGTTT
Organism: Ophiopholis aculeata; assembly: GCA_032273385.1. Taxonomy (NCBI): domain Eukaryota; kingdom Metazoa; phylum Echinodermata; class Ophiuroidea; order Amphilepidida; family Ophiactidae; genus Ophiopholis; species Ophiopholis aculeata. Next base: position 4,224 of record JAUMTS010024690.1, on the reverse strand, counting down.
GTTTACTCGCAATTCAAAATGGCGCCGTAACCGTGAAAGGGTGTATTGAAATTTATCTCTATGGACACAAAACAGAATTAAATAATGTTTTGTTATCCTAATTATACACTTATGGTATATATTATACTTGATGAAAAATTTGACGAATACAAATGGTTAACTCACCATTTCTAAAAACCTTAATCGTATGTAGAATCACACGGGGCAGCATATTTTTTGGGTTGCAGTACGGATCATATTATCTACTTATTCATTCGATGCTTACTCGGGCGTGAATTGAGTTATTCATCACGAGTCATACCAAGTTAGTCAAATAAAGGATTTGTTGTCAAATGGAGAACAAGTTGGTATTTTCAAATGTGCCTAAATATTATATGTTTCCTGATGATTTAAAATGTGTGAAAAGAATAATCGACTTTTTCACTTGGTTTTCTTCAATTTTTTTAACCCAGTCGGAATCGAAACCAAACAGTTGATATTATAATACATGAATATGTTACCAAAATTAAAGGCAAAGAGTGCACTGGATCTATACACCATTGTCAAAACGTTTTACATTTGCAGGAATAACCCTTAGAAAGAAAATTACCAAAAGCAAGTGTAATCATTATGAGAAAAAGTGCATGGAACAACGGAAGTTACAAATGTATATGTTTATTTGAATAAATAAACTAAAATAATGATACGTGCAACAAATTAAACTCAGAAAATAACCCTCAAAATGGAAGCAAGGCAAATGTGTAGAAACAAATTTAATGTTAGTACATTCTGATCGCTTTTGTAATTACCATAACTTCAGTATCTTTATACCAAAAGGGATTTGTTATATATCATTGTAGTCTTTACGTTGAACTTATGAGCCATCGAAGGCAAACAAGTATTAGTTGAGCTAAAAGGACTTTAAGATATAGGACAAATTATTTCTTTTAAGATTGGGAGTAAACAGAGTTGTCACCTCTACATGAGTAAACACATTATATATTAATCACCCATTATGAGGATCTTGGCCGGGTTCAAAAGATGAACGCAACAACTTATCCAGCTGTTTGTTAACCCAGTGTATACGAATTTGAACATTTAGCAAAACCATTAATATAACACATTAGAAGTGTACGATGAATGGTATTGTAGTATTCTTTTAAGTACATGTAAATTTGTTGGTGACATTGGTATGAAACCTTTTCCTACTCTTTTATATTTGTTAGAAAGGATTTCGCTCGGATTTTAAATGAAGTAATGAATATGTTGGTTTTTCTTTAGTTTGACTCCGGATGTTTAAAACTTTTTTAACCCTATCGAACATCAGTTAAGAAGAAAAATTGTAAGCAAAATTTGCCTAGAAGTCTTTTATTAATATACATTTACTGTAACTCTTACAATATCTGAAACGACGACTTTATGGGCGGTTAGGTCACCTCAAAACACACCAAAAGACCGTTTCGTTGAAAACGCACGCCCTGTTGTGCTTTTACAAAAATAAATCGTTATTAGAAACTCATTTTTTTTAGCATTTGGTAATTTAAGGTAAAAATCATACAAATAGTAGGAGACACATAAAAAGGACACCTGCAGCACATAACTATGTTTTGCCATAGATACATTGAAATATAATAGACAAGTGCTGACATTTTACGATTAAGAAATAAAAATATATACACATAAAAACAAAAACAAACAAACAAAACAGAATACAAACAATGCAATGCAGAATATATAATACTGAATTTAATTTTAAATTATTATAACAAATAGCTAGCCTCAAAACGGAAGAAGAAAATATTGCAACGTTACTTCCATCATACAAATGAAGTGTTTTGAATGGTTATTTTAAAAATCCTGACAATAATTCTTTACATAGCTTAATTCACAAAGTAAACTAAAAACATTAATACGGTGTTCGTCAGGTGTCACATATAATTATATATTACGCATTACCGTTAGACGCACGTCTGGGACGTCTCACTTTCCCGTGACCGTATAAGAAACATTCATGTCTGGATCAGCAGACTTCATCAACAAAAAAGGGAAACATCTATTGGAGGTGACAATATTGACAAGGGCTTCTAAAGGTTAGCCATACACTGATACTAGTATTCAAGTTTGAGACATACGTGTTGAGGGACACTTCTTAATGTTTAAACATTTATTTATTCACTGTAAAACCATTACGCATTGATACTTAGCACATTGTGGTATTGTTATTCAATGTATCGTTAAACCACTAATCCCGGATGTATTCTTGTTACACGTACCTTGAAGTTTGCTGACCAATAATATTATTGTAACACGAACCCCCAAAAGTTGCTTACCAGGGATCAAGTGGCTATACCCGTTTTATTTGCTAAAGCATAGCTGGGAGTCTTTTATTTCCATTGATACCGAACAAGAATCAAACATACTATAAAGTAGTATTCATGAAAAACACAAGGCAAAATAAATTCGTATAGCATCTACATAACTCGATGAAGGATGTCTAGAACACTAAAAATCGCTCAATAATCTATTATGTCAATGCTTAGGAGGATAATAACAAATGAAGTGAATTTATTATTTTTCGTATAACACATCGATCTTAGATTTGGATGCTCCGTCTTTTGTTGGATAATGATTTAATATTTTAGCGTCATTCTTAATCGACTATTTGCGATATCTAATATTTTGATATAAGATTTGTAACACAATCTCTTAAGGGGAGTGGTAACCCAAATAATGGTGTAATTATAAAGCTCTGTAACTTTTAAACTATACATGTGATGAATACATTTTGGAAGGGAATTTGGTCAGAGAACCTATTAATCTAAAACATTCTAATTTGTTAAGAAAATCCCGAAAAATCACTTTTTTGGCTCAAAATGTTACGGTCAAGCTACAAAAAATAATTTTAAGTAAAAAATGCCCCAAAAACTTGAATTTCATGTTATTAGGACATATGCCTAGAAATGGTTTTCTCAAAATTGTTATTTTAGGAAAACCTTTTTTCACTTTGTCCCTTCCAAAAATGTATTCTTTGATGTACATCACATTTATAGCTTTAAAGTTACAGAGCTTGATAATTACACCATAATTTGGGTTACCATTCCCCTTAACGTTTACGTTTCTTTTAAAATTCACCATTCTTTAACACTGTCTTTAAATGTTGTTCACCAATTCTTTAAACTACGTTTTAGTATGTATGGAATGTGGAATAACGTCCATTACAAATTAAAAACTGGTTAGATTTTTAACCATTGTTCATTTTGGTATTAGAAAAAATGAAAGCAAAACAGATGTTATATTTAGAGTGACAAAAATAAACTTTTTTAAAACAACCATCGACAAAATTACCCCTAAATTATTACAATTTGCACGATAATACCCAAACCCACAACCTAAACAGTTGTCAGTATTTAATGAACACCTTAGTTGCGTTGTCGATAGACTGCCCTGTTAATTAAAATTATAAATTGTAGTAAAACTGTTCGCCTGTACCATTTGATTTACATAATATAACGAAAAAATTAGAGAGACAATTGTCCTGACTTCATTACCACTGAGCTAAAGTTGAATTAAGACTATTTAACAATTGGTATAGGTTAAACATGAATTAACGAAACATTTCGAACTATTTCGAGTATATCAATGATATTTGGTATCCCAGTATTGCCCTAAAGTAACGGCATTTTGATCTGACATGCAAAATGAGTGCTTGTTTTCTTAGTTATATACTCAGTATATGGTTTAGAAAGTGCTTGGAAAAGTGGTTACAAAATGAGCAGAGTATCCTCAATGTATTCCTAGCCCTAGGGTTTTCTTGTCTAAATGAAATTCATGAGCACACAGGTGAGCTATAACCAAGCCACTGAGAGGTATTTGTTGTCGACCTTGCTGCTAATAATATAACACTTCCTAAATGTATTTCACCTGAAACCAATCTAGAATGTCAGAACGTTGCATTGACATCAACGTTATAATTTACATAATTATTGAATAATCGTGACTTAATTTGATAGATTACTAGACTACCGGTATTAATAAATTATCCAATCCATAATTAAGAGGGGATATGCAATATCCTGTCTTGTTTGTGGTTATCTAGGATGTTGTATCGTATGAACTCTAAGTTGCGAAAGAGGTCAAAGAGCACATACTTTGTACCTAGTCCATCGAGACTACACTCTCAAGGGCACAATTTGGCGACCTTAAGTGTTATCAAGGGTGAGCTAAAATACCAAGAGTGCGCTTTGT
>JAUMTS010024579.1:0-11343 GCA_032273385.1 Ophiopholis aculeata | reverse complement strand
CCCGCAATGTATTATGTTTGGTTCAGAGGTCCTTCTGAAAAAATTTGGTAGTCGTAGGGCATTTCTAAGCAATTTTACCTCTAGGTGACCTTTGACCTATGGGGTTACTTCGAAAACCTGACCATAAACTGCGGACCCTTGTCCCCTACCACCATGCCAAATATCAACTCAGTACACCTTAGCATGGTGAAACCCATAGCCGGACAGACAGACAGACAGATACACAGACTCTATGATCTTATTAATATAGATTGCAACAGAGGGGTTGGGTTAAGGACCAGCATACAAACAAACTGTTTTCCGTTAAAATATTGTAGTATTTCTTCAAAGACCATTCGGCTGAGTGCTTGCCAACCAGTCATAAGATAAATGGTTTGCCCAATTATTCCTGTAATAACCTAAAACATGCAGGTATTGTAGTATGACAAGTCAAAATATACAAGAGAGTTGTGTAACATGTAAATTATGGGGAGCCAAATCTTATCAACATTTTATGGATGTTTCTGCAGGAGCTTCGCTAAGCGACAATATATCTATACTACTAAAAAAATGGATTCTGTCTCTCTCTCTCTCTGTCTGTCTCTCTGTCTGTCTTGCTATGGGTTCAAAGACGCTTTCAGGTACAGAGCTGAAATTTGGTATGGGGGTAGGTGACAGCTACCTGAGGTTCACTGTCAGGTTTTCGTAGTGAACCCATGGGCCAAAGGTCACTTAGAGGTCAAATTGCTTAAGAATGCTCTATGACTACCAAATTTGGTCAGAAGAATCCCTGACCCAAACATAATACAATCCTGGGGTCAAAGGTCAGACAGGGGTCACATGGGGTAAACTGGAGGCCAATTTGCTAAGTGGAACGCTCTATGGCTACCAAATTTAGTAGGAGGGTAGGTGACAGCCACCTGAGATTCACTGTCAGGTTTTCGTAGTGACCCCATGGGTCAAAGGTCACTTAAAGGTCAAATTGCTTAGGAATGCTCTATGACTACCAAATTTGGACAGAAGAATCCCTGACCTAAAAATAATACATTGCTGGGGTCAAAGGTCAGACAGGGGTTTTGCTTAGGAACGCTCTATGGCTACAGCATTTGGTAGGAGGGTAGGTGACAACCACCCAAGGATTATTGTCAGGCTTTTGTAGTGACCCCACTGGTCAAAGGTCATCTAGCGGTCCACTTGCATAGAAATGCTCTATGGCTACCAAATTTAGTTAGAAGAATATCTGATCCAAAGAAATACATTGCTGAGGTCAAAAGTCTACGGGGGTCAACTACAGCCCATCAAATTATAAAAGGAAAGGTGCTCAAGTGCTGCGGGTGCTCTAGTTATATCCTGTTTATCCAGTTAAAACTATCATTGTGTTTTTCAATAGCTGAAATATATACATTCCTAAGAAAGCTTCAGCCACAAAAAAGGGAAGTCAGTCGCTATCATCAGTCTATTTGTTTTTACATTAATAAAACAGACGGATGATACATTTTATGGTTCCAAAAATATGTGCCAGTGACCTTAAACATTATATAGCACAGGTTATTAAAGAATGGGGAATACAAATGCATGTAACCATTCTTGTTAACGAGACAAAAATTGACATCGTTGTCGCGACGTCTTGCAATGGAATAAACGAACAACTTAATGTTGTAGAATGGCACAACCCATGATATCCACTTGTGTTATTGTTACGCTTAAAAGACCAAAAGACTCTTTGTGTGATGTCATTCTCATTGAAATTCTGCATTATCTGTGCTTGTATGAATAATATTGTTGAAAAGGTAGACGACAACAATTTATGAAACAAAATTTTAACAAATGCAGTTATAAAATGACATGAACTTATTGAGATGTCCATATCTGTCGTTGTGACTCTTAAGAGACTGAACAGCCTCTGTGTGTAATTTTCATCTCATTGAGATTCTGCATTTTCTGATATTGTAAGAACATTAAGTTTGTAAAGCTCAACGACGACAACTATTCAAGAGCAAAGATGCAAACAGATACAGTTTCATGACATGAAACCTGATGATTTGTTATGTTATATTCTATATGCTGATTTGACGTTTGCACTTTGAAGATATGAACAACGTAATCATAACAATATAAACAATTCGTTTTTAGTTAAAGTACAAACTAAAGAAGGACAAAAAAGGAAGCATTTGAATGAAAGTTTTTATGTATTCATTTGTTAAGCCTACTTGAAATACACAAGTAAGGGTTTCCTTAGGAAATACGATTTTGAATCTCCAACATGTCAAAGGCCCTGGATAATTCTCATCAAAGTATACTACTTCAATAAGTAGTAATTTTATGGATGTTTCAAAAAGTAATCTTTTATGGTATTAGTGTTAGTCGAAAATATATAAGGTATGGGTTACCAGCAAATCAAAAACATTACAAGCTATATTTCTATCAGCAAGGGAACACATGCGAATATAGAAAGCAAAGGAAACATGCGTATCTCATTAATGCATGTAAAAATACAATTCTGTTATTTGTACATCAACAGTTCGCAGTAATTTTTATCCTTATCATAATGACTTTAAAATCTTACCAATGCTGACCACAAAATTGCCAGACTTAAAGACGTATTTAATGACATGCTAAAAGCTATTCATGCTCTTTAAAACATCCAGAGATCCGCGTTTAACTATTAATAGGACACATCTTAAAACCATCATTGCACTGGTGCAGCACTGCATTGCATGGGTCGTATGGCGCATAGAAGTTTATACAGATAGATGTTTGTAATTTGTTTGACGTTCCTTGTATTTGTAAATAATACAAATAGTATTTTTTTTTTGATTTCGTATAATCTTTGACAGTCACTAGTTTGATTTAAGTGCGCCAAGCTATGCTCAAATCGCTAATGGCTTAAATTACAGAATATTTTTGTGTATGCTTCAATGAAAAAATGTGGTACATGCATTTTGCCATTTCCGGTTATTACTCACTATTTTATTCAATTGGCCTATGATTTAACATGACTTTTCTGTTCGTCAGATATCACTTTGTTTTTAAATGGAGATACAAATCTTGCTTTCGGTAGCCGTAAGTACTTATCGATTAAAGGTGGTTTGGTTTCGGAAAAGGAAAACATATAGGGGAGGAATTACAAAAATCGTATTACTTTATCACAGGATTTTCATTTTTATGTAACCATGCGTAATTCTACGAGTATAAAAATGGAAGAGAAAAACGATTTTAAAATGTTGTGAACCTAAGATGGAAGAAGTACAATGTTCTTTTATTTTGAATAAACCTAAACTGTCCAAGCAAACCCAATACCACCTGTAGCCGTCTTATGTTTAAGATAGTCATACTTTAGAACTTTAGATTATCAAAAGCCAGACACAAGTACAATCAGCATGATCATTTGGAGCTACACAGTAAAACATTTCTATTAAGCTTAATACTTAAAGGACTAAGTCTTACTATATCCGACAAAGGTCCAAGAAGGAAAAACACTCTGTGTTTGGACTTTTTCAGCCTTTTTTTCCCTTTCTGGATTGTCATCTTATTGCTAATATAGTTGTTTACATTGTTTGTAATTTATGACAGTTAAAAAATACTATTATTATTTTATTATATCATTAGAACGTATCACATATTACTTTTAGGACTTTTTAGGTTCAGGACATGATCGGGTTTTTTGTTACAAAACAATCAAGCAAATTGTTTTTCCCGGAAAACGCTCATATAAAGGTACTTCTTTTTATCGTCAGTATCAAGTGTTTTTCACCAAATGCGGAAGGATTTGTTCTTAACTTTTCCCGCACGCTGCATTAGCAATTATCACCAAAACTATAATAGTCCCTGCTATTAATGTGATTATCGAAATCACTATGGCTAATACTGTGCACACAATAAGAACACAAGATATAGGGCCCTGTTCTTACCTTTTCCCGCAAGCTGCATTAGCAATTATCACCAATGCTATAGTCGCTGCTATTAATGTTATTATCCCAATCACATAACCAGATGAGCTCACGATATGGGACTCTGTTCTAACTTTTCCCACAAGCTGCATTAGCAATTATTACCAATTTTTATAGTCCCTGCTATTAATGTTATTATCCCGATCACTATGGCTAATATTGTGCACAAAATAAGAACATAATATGATTAGAACTTCAACAGAAATGTAAATAATTCAAGTAGTTTTTGATATTATATAAGACTTTAATTAGAATAAAAGATATCAAATTGATCGAACAGACTTAACTTATGTAAGCCATAGGCCAGACTAACTCAAGATAGAAATATTAGATGTACCACTTTGAATGAAATCCCTCGAGACATACAAACAAAAGTGCATTCCTACCGGATTTTCTTTTAACATGTTCATGTTGATGGGCTGGCGTTATTGTCTTAAAGAATATATTCAGAACTGAATGTACAGTGGTATTATTTTTAAAGCTACATGCGGCAAGTATTCTTATATATCAAATATCAATGGGGATTTCGCGATCATGCTGTGCTTCTTACCTCACCTCTTTCCTACTTTGTTACGAAAGTTAGGAAATAATACAATTGTTTCAGCTTATTCGTTTTCAAGTAATGAGTATCCAAACGCTTTAAAATGCCCATAGGTTACCTACCGTGTCATAATTGTTGTTAGGCCTCGGACAGAAATCATAAAATAACACACTTGTCAGGGTTTTTTACGAAAAACAAATGAATGGGCAAGAAAGGATTCAATTTTGCGATAGATATTGATCAACGATCCCAATTAGCTAAAAATCTTTCCATTGAGGAAAGTAGAGGATGAGGCTTTAGATCACGATCAAGAATTTATTTGAGGACACGAGACATCAACTATGACGTAACAAAATGTCGACAAGTTCGATGATGATGCAACACAACAATGGGTTTGTAAGTACAAGACTAGTAAATCTCAAATCCCTGCCCTACATGTAACGAGCTGTCAGACATGGATTATTCTACTTCGAGTCTTCAAACAACAACTAGGATATATGTTATGAATATTATGAATCTTCTACTCATAACAGCTTCCCACTGAATGATTTAAATAAGATGAAATATCGTGTTAAAAATATTAATTGGTCTTTAAGTTACTCGTGTGATTACAATTTAGATACAAAAAAAATTAAGACAGTACGACACAAGGTTATATTTCAGGTATATATCAATTACTGACACTGTATGATATTTGAAATACGTACGTGTGGTTAATTAACTCCACTAGCTAATTAGGTTTTTAAGTCTGTGATTAAATCAATCACTTGTTTGAATCGTATATATTAATTTAAGTGTTAATAGTATTAACAATGACACCTAATACTAGACAACCTTTGAATCATTAAGCAAAGCTACCTAGAAGTGTTATCATGACAAACAAAGATGAGCTTATTTTTCACCCTGTTTAGGGAAATGGTTTAAAAATAACTCATACTCATTTGTTATAAAAATTAACTTCTAAACGTTCAATGCATGCGATTATAAGATGTATTGATGATTACCAGGCGAACAAGAGCTTTTTTAAGGACCCCAAACCACTTGTTAGTAGCCCAAAATTGTCAATGTAGCGGTATATTAGAGCATTAAAAATGAAACTAAGAAGGAATTATTTAGAAAGTCTGTTTGAGTTTGGAAGTTCTAATCATCATTGGCTTGATCGTTTAAATAAATAACACTTACAGCAACCAACCAACGTGTTTGATGAGACTAGCATCAACAATTAATATTCAATATTGTTTTTTAAAATAAGAACGCCGTATAGGGTTCTAGCAACACGACCGATTTTTAATAAGGAATTCACCTGACTTGTCGTTTACGTACATTAGGAATCAAAGCTTACAACATCTTTTTCTGCACCATTTACTTAAATTCCACTGGCTAACTACGCTTATACGACTACTAAAGATCATAATCTTACTCTAAGTCGATGGTTTATATGGAATTGACGACACGCGCGATATATAATTTGAAACTTCTGCCCTACACTTATTTCTGTGGGTTATGATATTGAGAAGAATATATTGGTATTTTATTTCAAGTAGCAGGTTCGAGATAACAACCTGAACATGTAACATGAGGAGACAAGCTGTCTTTAAGATACTTGTAGTGAAGGTATCTTCACTAAGACATAATACGACAAAGCCTTCGGGAGCTGTCGTCTCTTATACTTAGATACAATGCGCATTTTTTTTTTCAATATGTGTCAAGATGCTGCTGTCTCGCAATATAACCGAGGATGTTTCTATTTTAGTATCATCCCTAAGGTTAAACAGGAAGTGGGTTTCGTTTCGTTCTGTTTTTTTTTTAAAGCGCCTGTTTGCCTGGTTAACATCCAGAAATTGTATACCCTCGTTCGTTGCACTTTTGGATATATTACAAAAATATATGACTTGATTGGTTTTGAATATCTTCTGTTAATTTATTGACGCTGAAAGCATTGGGGTACTGACGATGGAAAACAAATCCATTATTAAAAGAAACATTATAAGGACTGACACCGTGAAATAATTCTCTCGAGGCATACACATATTAGTGTCCCATACCTTTGTCTTCCTATTGTGTTTCAGTTACATAATATATTAAGTAAAGTTGAAGTTTTAAAGCCACTTCATGTAGCATTGAGAAGATAAGCTCACCTTAGGTAATAGAAACACTTAAACGTTCTAGGTGGATTTGCTAAACGATTCAAAGATGAATGAGTAATCGAATCTCGTGGTAAACACTTTTAATATTTTGATTTACAATAATACGATCTAGTTTCTGATTTGATCACTAACTTTAAACATCGTTTAGTTACTAGATGTAATTAACCACAAGTTCATTTTTTCTTAAAAAGAGGTGCAGGTCACATATATATTCATATTATTTCCAAGCGCGTTGCGTTATGTTTTAACAAATTTAACTTTAAATAAAAATAATACCTTCCTGCTTACGGTACTTGTAAAACAGGTATCCACATTTATTTTGCTTGAATAAAGACAACCGGAAAAAATAAGTGCTGGTTTTAGCAAATTTAACTTCCAAAAGGTCACTTTCCTACCAACGGTACTTCACCAAAATACTTAGCTTGAATCAAAAAATAAATTAAAAAGCAGCTAAAAGTTGAGGTCACATACTCATGTTATTTTCACACGAGTTATGTTGGGTAGACATCGTAGCCGTGTGCAAGTTTGCAAAACGAATTTTGTCGGCAACATTATCGACAGGCCTGTCGCAGCTTTATCCAACATTCTTGTGATGCATTGTGCGGTTAAAGTTACTGTCGTGTCTACAATTCCAATGGCATTACTTCAATCAGTCACTCGGTGTGCCTGTAGGACAGCTTGTCACCAAGGCCATTAACAGGGACGTTGAACTTGCAAAACTGAAGATGGTGCTCAACTACATGATATGTGAGTAGTGCCGCTGAAAGCCCGATCGAGATTCTTTGATCCTCTAGTAATTTAGTCACATGAAACTATCTACGACTAATGACAATACTTGAAAAGTGAGTAGTGCTGCTAAAAGCCTTTTTGAGAATTGATACTCTGATCCCTTTGAACAGTATTAACTAATAAGCCCCATGATATCTAAACTTAACTAAAAGGGCTAATCTAACTTTTTCTCTCTCAAAGATGATGTTAGAACATAATTCTGTATATGACTGTTAAAATAGGAAGCTTGTCATTGCAAACTATTTCATTGCAAGACTTATCTTAAAAGAAACAATAAATGAATTTGTCGATATTTTATAATTTGCGTCATCAATGAAGAGGAAAACACAGGAAAATTGTCAATCATATTATTTGGTTTAGAAAAACGTACGATTATCTTTTAACAAAATTGAAAATTAATAAACTATCTCCTCAACAAGTTTATTTACATCTTAGCTAATCATAGCGAGACTTCCTGGGGGACATCCTTTTGGGACGTTGAACTTGCAAAACTGAAGATGGGTGCCCAACTACATGATATGTGAGTTTTGTGTTAAGAATATATAATAATGCACCATGTGGTATTAAGTGAATGTTCACTCATAATTCAAACAAAGAAAGTTAAACACCTTAACATTTCTCAACACACAATAGTCGTTTTGTATAGCTATCTAACAATATTGTGACAAGCAGTAAGGAAAATTCTGGTTTGCCTTACATGTTTCAATTGGTGACACTTGGATTTGAAGGAGTCAATTAGTGTTTACTGTACAAACATACGAAGCGGGGAAACCAAAAGTCAAGTTTGTTCCCTATACCCTGTCTAATGTCACAGATTAGCAGTAACAAACACATCACCAAACGCTTGATAATTTACGTAGCTAGTTAGTGTTGTTTTAAAGTATTTGAAATTTAAATAAAGATTTGAATTTTGAACCGTTACAGAAATCAGATACCTGATAATTTCTCAACAAAGTCGTTTTGTAAAGGATTTAAACAAACAGTGCAATGTAACGAGCACCAAACGGAAACTATTCCAGTCTTAAAATGTTACAAGTGAAAGCATCTCGGTCTGGAGGAGTTAATTAGTGTTTACAATGCAAACACACGAAACTGGAAAATAAAGTGACAGTCTTATTCCCGGTTCTGTCACATATCGAGTCAATTATTGCAAGCGCTTGTTAAGTTGCGTAGTTGTTCAGAGTCGGTTTTAAAGCACTTAAACCCAAATCATAAGCATGTTCATTACCATTATTCAGCTATAAGACATGTTGCACACATAGTATTATCATTTACAATTGACACCTTGTCACCATTATTTCTAATGAAAAATTTGACAGTTTTAAAGAGGCTTCAATCTGGTGAAATTATTAAAATACTTTTTAAACTACTTCAACTACATTTCGTGATATCTGCAATTACCCTGTCAATAATTTATTTCATCTCGTTGGAAATTCTTTCTTATGATATACCGCAAAATACAGATATGGTCAAAGTACATTGACCAAAACCTAAGTTTAAAATATTTTTCTTTTTGCCCGTATTCATTGACAATACAAAAGCTTCTGTATGTGAGAGTTTGACCAAATAATTTGAGCAGAATTTTTAGAGTGATGCTTAAAATGGTAAAATTTCACCAATTACTTCACATGCAAAATATAATTAATCTGCAGCTAAATCGCTTGCCAGATTTATTTTCAGCAGACAAAGTGGCCTCAGAATTGTCTCGTTTTGTAATTTGTTTCTCATTGCCCACCCCTATCTATACACCAACAACAGACACGTCTTTACGTCAAGAGACACAGCTTGCTACCCTTAGTTTTGACGTTGTATTTAAGTAGATAAAAACCAATGATGTAATGGTTTATTGAATAAATTATCAGTTGTACTCTGGGAGTAAATCTACAGACGGGTTTGGTTTGTTCAGAGGAAAATTGAACAACATAGCACAGATAATTAGAATAATTGGTTTTAGTCTAAACAGTAGTGCTCTGATTGAGTATGAATTTCTTGATATGCAAGATGTTTTATCACAGTGACAGCATTAATTGATGTTTCTGGAGGGTTTACTGCAAGTGCATTAATATTTGTTTATTGAGTTCACATACCAAAAGTAAAAGTCCACAAACACAGAACCGGTTCGTATGCTTAGCCATTATTAACAATTCAATTTAAACTAGCTTGGACCGCTTTCAAATTGTGAGTGCAATAAAGTATGGAAAAGCAAAAATCTATTCTTACTGACCAACAGGGGACCAAATGATGGATCAAATCGATGCAACGGAGTCACACAAGCAAAGTAATAAAGATGAACAACAGGGTAGTGTAGCTTAGTATCCAATGGGGAAAATCAGATTATAGAGACACAGTCGAACAACAAAACACCTACGTTTCAGACAGACTACTATAGTAGTTTTTTATGACCTAGAAAATCATAAAGCATTCTTAAACATCCCAACGACCTCAAACCATGTTGAAGCATGTGACATTAACATGGTCATGCGTAAGTGGACATTTGCAGTACCATCTATAAAACCACAAACGTTGGTCGAAATCTGTGTTCATCATTTGTTTCAAACACGGTCAGTCAAATTTTGAAAATGTATTCTTTAAAATGATTTTGATCAGCGGTTTTAAAATTATAGCAGAAACCAGTACCCAATCATTACGACTTTGTATCAGCCTGAAATCATTTTGAATGGTTTATGGATACTCGAGGCTCGAGGCTTTGTAGTATTTCTTGTTAGCTCAAATCAACCTTTGATATCCTACTTCACTGACTAGTTCACCTGTGGCAGTGTATAGGACAGATTTAGTGAAAGTCAACTGGATGCATTTGAAAGACAGAAAGAATTGACGTGTCATGCAGTTCTATCAGGTTTCCCAAAAAGAGTTACAGGTAAAATGTAATTAAATGTAACGTAAAAAAGGCTTAAAGATATGTATTAAACCTTGAACACCTTTCTTGAAAAATTGATCTGAGCACGCGTATCAAGCTTAAATTCCAACACTTTTTTGTGAGGAAACAAATACCAGGTTAATTTTTTCCTCTCCCAAATGCATTCATTTGACTTATGCTAAATCTGTCCCATTCGGTGCCTCATACAGGTTAGATTGTCAGTGCAGTACGATTTCAAAGCATGAGTATAAGAAACACACTTTAACTCATACAAGATATATAACGAAGCCCACGGAGCCATAAGCACGCCATGATCCGCTCACAATTTGATTAAGGCATGTAAGGTGGAATGTAGTGCATAACGGTTAAGGATGCGCTGTAGAGAAATACATGTATGAAGACAAATACATGTATTGATTGCTTGGGTAAGACATGGAAAAAAGAGACAGTGCTCTGGCCACGAGATTTGCTAATTAAAAAAAAATCCTATCATGCCAGTATATTTATATTACTTTCGGGCTCTAATGTATATATGTGTTTTAATTGATTATACATCTAAACTAAACGTGTTAAATGTCACACATCTAACTTGGGGTTTTGAACTTTTGAGTTTTTCTTTGTAAACTTAGGATTAAAAACAGTCAGAATTTGCATGGAAAATGGTCCTTAAAGACCTACCAATTCGTGGCTGATATAAATGTTGACATATATAAATCAGCTAGACTGCTAGTGCAACTATAAATGCTAGTGATATAACTTTACAAAGTAATGTTAATTTGTGTGTGATAACGTAGTTTTAGACTTAAAGGGGTCAAGTCCGATCTTTTGAAATTTTTTCAAACTTTGTGAGATTTTGGTACCATAAGATTACGCATATTTTTCTCATAACCCATGTGAATTTTACAGCTAGAATGTGTTTCATTTTGGAGATGTAAGTGAAAACGTGCCCAATTATGGTAACCATAATCATCTTTACACTTGTAAGTATATGGAAATGTAATATACAAAAGTGCTTCGTAAATCAAAACAGTTTGACAGATTTAACTGAAATTTTAAACT
>JAUMTS010024468.1:0-11346 GCA_032273385.1 Ophiopholis aculeata | reverse complement strand
TTAATTTATTGCTTGCTAATATGATGTATGTATAAGGTAAAGAGTGCAATATAAGATTGCTAGTATTTTTGTACATACATGTAGGCTCGTCAAGGACCACAATGGAAATAAGTTTGCTTTTATGTATTCTTTTTGTGTTTTTATCCTTGAATGATTCCTTAATAAAATTAAATGAAATGAAATGAAACATCGTCCCGGAAATTGGAAAACAGTGCGGGAGGTCAGCCTCATTGCGAGAGGTCAAATTAACCTCAAAGCGAGCATGTTTTGCATTTTTGCCAATCAGACTTAAAAATTTACTATACAAAACACATGATGGAAATTAATTAAATGTTTTCTGTTGCATATTCTCCACTTGAAAATGCAATGCTTTCAATATTATTTTATTCCAAAGTGTGATTAACTGCCCCCCAAAGTCGAACAGGTGAGGTTACAGTAACAGGGTGACGAATTCAGCACCACGTGCGATCAACACTACGAACTGACTTTGAACTAGGTTTTCCAGGTGGTTCTGTGCAATTGGAGTTCAATTGTTCTAAGCAATGGCAATTTGTTCAATTGCACTGATCTGAACCAACGATTGAGTTTTGAAGTCGCTCCTATTCCTACCAGGGAATACAATGTTACTTGAAGTTCAATTAATGCAAAACATAATGAAAAAATATCATTATTCTTCAACTTATTTGTATATTGATACAGGTACAGAAAACTTTACAGATCTAAGAAGAACCGCCTTCTGTGTTGCTTTAGACTGCCAAGGGAAAGAAGATGGCAGCTGAAGAAGACAGGAAAGACACACAGAAAAGCAGGATGCCAGAGCCTATCAATATTACTGTGCAGAGGGCAAGGCATTTGGTACGTATATTTCACTCACAATTAGGGAAATGATCTGATGCCGACTCAAAGGCTAACCTGTAGATCATCATGGCTTCAAAATTCTATATCCAGCACAAAACATGCACTGGCACTTATAAATACTCATACATTCCACACACAAGAGCCTAGAAAGACTGGATCAATCATTTATTGAAGATCATGAACAATTCAAGGAAGCAGTAATCGAGTATCTCAAAACCAAAGAAATCAATATCAGAGACTAAACAACATTCTGTACACATGCGCACAATCCCTGTTCATTTTAATTGATCCAGTAGGATCGTTGAACAGTATGCCCAAAGAAGAAGAAGGGCTAGGTACAAGCCCTGAGAAATCGAGTCACTCAAAAAAATGTTGGGTCCTGGAACATAAATTGTTATCAAAATCCCCAAATTGATAAAAGTAACTTATTTTATTTCATATCTTACTTATTTGTTTTCACTGTTTTGCTTGTAAACTTGATCCCTATTCACACAAAGTTGTACAAACAATAATAAAATATAGGAGCCTCGGATGTCACAGCGCACAACTAATTGGATATGAATGAAATTCAACAGGTTTGCTGCTACATGACCTGTTTTTCAGATGGTGATCATTTGGCATTTTTGAAAATAATGTGTTTTTAAATGAATAAAATGGACCTTTTCGGCCTCTTTGATGTCAACCAATATTCCACAGATATCATTGAGTAGTCTAAGATGGCGTCTGTGTAAAGTTTCAGAAGCACTACAGTATTAGTTCACCACCAAAATGTGCAACCTGCAACGTAGTCCATTAAAAAGTGTAAATTCTGCCATGTTTTGTATCAAATTCACAAAATGTACTTGTTACACACACTTGTTTGATATCATTTTTAGTGCCAGATGTTGTGATAAAATAAAATGGCAAAACAAAGAATTAAATCGCTTTTTGGCAAATTAATCTGGCAAAATGTTTCGTCGACCCAAAACTCCAAATGCTTAATGAGAGGGCACTAAAAATTAGGGAACCACGTAAAGATGGAAATTTCCAATGGATCACAAATTTTGGGGAATCCTTAATCCCAGTCGAAAAAAGTAATAGAATTTCACTGTCACAGCAATTAGTATAACTATGCTGATTTGACCAAGGTATTTTCCAAGTGATAAAGACTGGCAAAAAGTATATATTTCTGTATTTGTATTTTTACTTGACAGAGAGGAAGCAAAGGAGACAGCTTGAATTCCCTGGTACGCATAGAATATGGTAGCAATACCTTAGGAGAGTCAGCCAAAGTGGACTCTACACCTGATGCAGCTGCTGAATACAACTTCAATGCTAAATTTGACTGCTCCTTTGAGGACCCGGTTTTACTTGATGAAGTATCATATAAACCAGCCCTGGGTGAGTAACAAAAACCTAGCAACATTATGTAGAGTATGTGAAATAAGCCTTATGTGACAATTTTAATTTTTTCTTTTTAAATTGTCCATTGAAAATGCTATACTTTAATCTAAACCTAATCACAATTGATTCTCTGGTTCTAGAGATATGACAATTCAATGATTTTCCTGAACAATGAAAAACATTAGAGTTTATCACCTTGATTACATTGTAATTCAAAATCAGTATTAGCGACATACGACTCATTCCCCTTGATCATGTCACATTGTCTCAGGCTGTATCTTTGGATCTCTGACTCACCAAGATACACTTCAGACTCCCATTTTACAGTTTTTTTAGGGATCCATTATGCAGACTTTGGTGTTATGTTATCACAAGAGTAGTTTATTTTTAAATTTTGGGTTTCACAGAGTTCATTGGAGTATACCATGCAAATAAAACAAATTTACTGAAAAAAAACTGTTTTTGTACTGGGTTCATATTCAGAGAGAAATTTTAGTATCCCATGTTCTTCCATATGGCTCAGGATATATATCCCAAGAAAAGCACAGAGTGTCTGTAGAAATGCAAAGTAGCGATGGGCACTCCTTCTTTCCCATCGCTCTTTCTTTACTAGAAATATTAAGTGACAAGTATTCTTGGTTTAATTGTATAAGGCAATAAGTACTTCACATTTTTCCCAATTTAATGATTAACATATTTTTCTTTGCTCAACAGTGACTGTTGTAGAGGTGCTCCCAAAAGAGAAGAAGCAAAAAGAAGAGAAGACTGTATTGCTTGGTCAATGCACTGTAGACTTGTTACCATTGGTCAAAGGAGAGAGGAAGTATAAAAGAACTCTCATCATTCATCCTCTACCAGGCTCACCACTGGAGGGGATACCACCTGACAGCCCCAAAGTAAGCACAGAATTAATGATGATTTGCTGGTTTTTTGTTCATATGTATCTGTTTGCCTCATCAGAATGGAAGATTTTGCAACTGATAAACTGTTTTAATGATACATGGTTTCAATTTTGTAATATAAATGGTGAGATGAAAATTTTTCACATAGCTGGGCCTATAATATCTAAGTACAGAATTTGTCAAATGGCTATTATAGGTAAAAAACAAAATGTTTAAAGCCAATTAGTTGACATCAAACTTTTCATTTAAATGTGTAATGTGTCTGCTTATTAAATTTACTGCATCTGGAATGCTTCTTCTAAGGTGAAGAAACAAATATGTAGGAACAACCAATAGCATGAAGTTTTTGCCAAAATTAGTTTTTAAATGATATTTGAAATCTGCGATCTTAAATGCCAATTTTATTCATCCATGATTGTTGTACACTTGTTGTAACATGAATAACATTACTGCACCATTACAATGGCAAAATATTAAACCAACACCTTAATATTGTTTCAGGCTGAAGTTGATATAGTAGTGTCAGTGAATGAACCTTTACTAAATGAGGACTACCTGAAAGAAAGCAACCTGATGACGATTACGGTAGAAGCTGCATACTCTGTACCTGAGTCATGGAATCCTAGTGGCACACAGTATATGTATACGGCTACAATGCCTATACCACTCACTGCAGAGGTAGGTACCATATGCTCTTCTGTGTCCTTGATCAAGACACTTTACTCTGACTTGCTTATCTTGACCAAGATCAATTGAAGGTACCACTGCAGCTTTTCTGAGAAGGATACAGACTATTTTGTACCTCTGCCAATAAAAAGGGGAGGTTTCTGTAATTGTTATATTTTCAATGTTTGTACTATTTTGGTATGATAACATATAATTTTGTTATCACCTGTTTGAAATTTTGATCTCTAGTTTGACATTTCTGCCAATCAGTACAATTGATAAAACATAACTTTAATACTTGGATTTGTCTTTTCACCCTGAGTTTGACCTATTACTATTTTTTTGTGTGAAATAATTGTACAACTAATTTGAAATAAATATTTAGTTATAAACAAGAAAAATCTTTGAAAGTGTCATTTTGCTGTAGAGTATATAGCAGGGCTGGAGTTAAGTCCACCTTATTCGAGTCCAAGACGGAGTCCGAGTCCCTGGTGTTCTAGGCCAAGCCTGAGTCCTTGACTGTCGAGTCCGAGTACTTTACCAAAAATTAAGTGTGATTCTTTTTTGCTTTAACTTATAATCAGAACCTGACCTGTGGACAATTTGGCATTCATTTCCATCATGAATTGAAAGCATATAATAAAGAACAATTTTACAATCAAATCCATTTAGCATTTTTAAGAAGGGCTGAGCGATTTTATTTTGTTATATTTATATTTGCAGAATTTGTGTTAACCACTACAATTCTGACAAAAAAAACTTCAGACTCTATTTGCCTGATTACATATACCAACTCTTATAATTTAAAAACATTGTATCCTTTTATGTTTGCAGAAAGAAACCACAGTGATAATGTCCAATGGTTTTCTGAAAGCCTTAAATGATAAAGACAAAGAACCTCCATCTAAACAGAAGAAATGGCCGCAGCCTGGGGGAGCACAGGGTGGCGCAGTCTACATTCCTGATAAGTAGGTTATATTAAATGCATTTTTTTGTTTATTTGTTGTTCATTTTCTTCACTTATTGAGAGTTAATATCAAAGGTAGTGTATTTTTATTAAAGGTAGCAAATCTGCTGCAACAGATGAGACCATCTCACTTGGCCAAGATTTACAGACTACAATTCAGTGTTCACTTTCCAAAAGTTGAGTTTGCGCCAAATTAATTTTATTTTGCTCAAAAAATGCTCTATGCTTTTTTGACCATTTTGCTAAATTTATTTAATTTCCATCGTGGAAGAAAAAATTGCACTAAATATAGTTTTCACTTTGCCAAATTGCAATATACAGCTCAGAGTGAACACGGTAGAATTTTATATTGCTGACCATTGTACAGTCAAACACAGCTACTAAACCAATTGCCCCGGGCCAATTGCCCAATGATGATTGCTTTAATGTAGGAAATCACATACTTTGGTATGTACAGCATGCTCTATTTATTGCTGCCAATTTGTTATTGTTAATTAGTTGAAAGGAAATACTTTGATATGTACCCTCTGCAATCCTCTGGTGCATATTGAAGAATTACTACAACTCAGAGATGTTGATTGATTCAGAGGATTATTATTATTAACTCCAATTACTGTGATTACGTTATTATGATTCGTGTTTCGATTGTGCCAGGTCAATTCAATTAACCTTTGAACTTATAATGTCATTGCCTTAATAGGCATGGGCGTAATGATACAAGATCATTCTACATCTCCCTTCTTTTAGATAAACAAACTGGCTTTGTTTCCAAGTGTCCAAAATGTGAAAAGAGATGAAATAAACTTTTCCACTTGTCAAATTGTTTGTATGCCCATATGATTTGATATGCAATTAAATGCAATCATATAATGAGAGTTCTTCTTTCAAAGTCTCTAAGTGTCCATTTCACTAGTGTTCATTATGAATCAAAGTTAACTTCAAACTTTTTAACAAATCTAACAAAATAGTCAACAGACTATACACTACTGGATTTTGGATAAACTTCCAACTTCCAAAACTGAAATAGCACTTGGGATTACTTTTTCCCATATAAAAGTGTGTTGCATTTTGATGTGCCATCAGATCTATTCTAAAACTAAAATAACTGGTATCAGGCACTGGACTGGTATCTTCTTCTTCTTTCTGTCATGAAGATGTGTGTTTACAATATGTTGTAATCAGTGTGGCTAATGTTGCAAAATAAAATCTAAGTTTTTTTGAAAAAAAAATAAAAAGTACTTGAAACTTTTGTATCAATAGAACCTACAAAAAAATATTATCAGCCTACGGTAGAAACTAATGTGAGGACATCTATGTACGCTCGAAGATCTGACTGGAATACTTCGGGTTTGGTTTCACGAGGCGTCCACTTCTGGTTGTCTGGAGCTGTGTTGACTCTGGTTCTGGTAGACTTGGTCTTTCAGGTGTTACAGCTGTGACGGGTTGCTTTGCCGGAGTCTTGTTCACAGGAACTTGTTGGGGCTGCACAGGAGCTTGTTGAAGCTGCGTTGGCGGAACATTCAGGAACAATGCTGATGGGGCTTGCTGGAAGTGAACTGGTTCTTGAGCGTTTAGAGTCTTTGGATGTTCTGGGACTGGCAGAAGAAATTTTCTGTTTCTTCTGATTTCTTTGTGTCCTAAGTTCACCATGTAGGATCTAGGCTGATTCAAGATCTTAGTTACAGTTCCAAGGCGATCGTATCCTTTGTTTGTCTGGATACGAACTGGCTGGTTCAATTTGAGCGGCTTTAGTGGTTTTGCGCTCTTGTCAAACGACATTTTCTGTTGACGTCGTTTCTTGTACAGCTGTGTTTTAACAGTCTTTGTGTGCACAACTTTGGGTTTCAGGAGTCTCTTGTCTGTATACACGGAGTTTCTGGTTGCTCTTGACATGAGTCTCTGTGCTGGAGATCCTAGGATGTTGTCTCGCGGTACGTTGCGGAGATTAAGGAGATTCTGATAAATGTCCGAACCATCTCGTTTGGTCTTCTCCAACAATGACTTTGCTTGCTTGACTGCATTTTCTGCTAAGCCATTAGACTGTGCATGTTCAGGGCTGCTTGTGATATGGATGAAATTCCATTCTTTGGAGAACTCCTTGAACTGTTGCGATGAATACTGTCCACCGTTGTCACTTATGACGACCTGCGGTGTTCCATGTGTCGCGAAGTGTCGTTTCAGCTTAGTAATCACTGTTGCTGAAGTCATGTCACTGAGGGTGTTCATTTCAAACCATCCTGAATAACTGTCGACTACTACTAAATAATGCATACCGTTCCATTCAAACAAGTCTGTTCCAATGATTGTCCATGGAAGATCTGGTACGTCGTGCAGCAGAAGAGGTTCTTTGGCTTGATGGGCTTTCAAGGCGTTACACACATGGCATGATGTCACGTACTCAGTGATGTCATTGTTCATCGTTGTCCAATACACGATGTCACGTGCTCGGCGTTTCGTTGCTTCTAGACCAGGATGACCACGATGTAGCAATTTTGCATATGTTATCTGCAAGGGTTTTGGAATGATAGTTTTATGTCCTTTCTTGATCACTCCATTGTCTACTATCAGTTCATCTCTGAAGGGGAAGAACTTTCTTATCTCAGGAGCGCAGGATCCTTCTGTTCTTGACCATCCGCGAAGAATTGTGTCCGTTAACTTCTGCATAACTGGATCTTCCGTTGTGGCTTTACGAAGTTCCTCTTGTCTTGCATCTGAGATCTGTGTGACTTCCATTACTTCATAGTCACTTGTTGTACTTTCATTGTTTGTGTCAAGTCTGGGGGCTCTAGATAATGTGTCAGCTATGTATAACTCTGCTCCTTTCTTGTAGACTAGGTCGAAGTCATACCTGAAAAGCTGCATCATCATTTTCTGCAATCGCACTGGAGCTTTGTGCAGTGGTTTCTTTACTATTGTCACCAACGGTTGATGATCTGTCTCAATTGTGATATGTTTTCCATAGATGTACTGATGGAACTTTGATGTGGCAAACACGATGCTCAATAGTTCATGTTTCTATTTGTGCGTATATTTGCTCTGTATCTGCTTTTCATCCTGAAGACATGCGCAACCTAATCCATACTGCGATGCGTCACATGTCAGCGTAAGCGGCTTGTGTACGTCGTTAAATGTCAATGCTGGATGACGGGTCTCCATTAAGTCCTTCTAGTACCTCCCTTATTATTTCCTCTAAATACATGCTAAAAAGGCTTGGTGAAAACAATACACCCCTTCCTCTCCCCCTTCCCTCTGCACCCTCTTATTATACTGAACTCATTCTAACTGATGATTCCTGATGTCTGCAGAGTTTTTTACTAATTCAATGATGCGCTTAGGATAGTCCACCCTCTTCATAACTTCACACATCTCAATAAGACACAATATATTGCTTTGGAAAAGCCGGTGACCATATACAGTGAACTATCTCATCTTTGCCCCTCTATCGTTTTGAAAATCAGCTTGCCTAACATAAATACCCTCTGCCTGTTTATCCTTTAGATGATGATTTCCAGCATCATGATATTGCTTGCACGTGAGAGTAGGCAGATGGTGATTCCCTCCTTTGGAAATGGAATAAACATAGCTCTATTTCAGTCTTCTGGTCATTCTTTCTCTTCCAGATCTTGGTAAACAGACGCCGTAGTAAATATACACCCTCCTTCCCATACGTTTTCCACAGCTCTGTTGGACAGTTGTGTGTGCTAGGTAAGTTCATACTGTTGAATTGATGAAAAGCCTGCTATACCTTTCGACCTGAGTGGTGGTGGTTCTTCTTCTACTATGCCACAGTGATATACATGCCCGTGAGTGTGGGCCCATACAGTTTTTATGAATACTCTACCTCAATTTCTTGAAAGTCACCTGAATACCAAACAAAAATGGATTCAGAGTTGGAAGGACCACAGTAGGACATATTTTAGCTCTTCGCAGGCTTATAGAAGGAGTTAAGGAAACTCCCTGCTATTATTACATTTATTGACTTTCGCAAAGCCCTCGATACCATTCACAGAGGCAAGATGTTGAAGATCCTTACTGCATATGCCATACCTGCGCAACTGGTGAACGCTATTGACAAAATGTATGAACACACACAAGCAAAAGTAATATCACCTGATGGAGAGACTAATCCCTTTAAAATACTGACTGGTGTGCTTCAAGGTGACACGCTTGCACCTTACCTGATTGTTATAGTCCTTGATTATGCCTTACGAGCAGCTGTAGACGGCCATGATGAGGGACTTGGATTCCAACTGGAAATAAGGAGAAGTAGGAGAGTTGGTCAAGAAATCATAATTGACCTGGATTTTGCCGATAACATAACCATGCTATCTGAGCAATTAGAGCAAGCCCAAAATCTGCTGAGCAGGGTGGAGACATTAGTTGGCAAGGTCGGACTCCGGATGAATTCAGGGAAAACTAAGTTCATGTCGTTCAATCACAGGGAGATCATCACTATAAAAACAAGTGATGAAATACAGCTGGAGAATGTTCCTGATTTCAAGTATCTGGGAGCACTGATGGTGAGCACAGAAAAAGATGTGAAAGCTCGTAAGGCATCAGCATGGAGAGCGTGTAGTAAGCTTGGAAAAATCTGGAAATCTTCTCTTCCCAGGCAGTTCAAACAACGTTTGTTTGCTGCTACAGTTGAATCTGTGTTGCTATATGGCTGCGAAGCATGGACAGTTACAACAAAGTTGGCAAAAGAATTAGATGGTTGCTACACCAGACTGCTTAGGACAGCATTCAACGTGCACTGGAGTCAGCATATGACAAACAAGGAGCTGTACGGGAATATACCAAAAGTATCAGAAAAGATCAGGGAATGAAGACTACGTTTTGCAAACCACAGCTGTAGGAACAATAATGAACCAATATCTCAGCTTCTATTCTGGAAACCTAAGCACGGGAAGAAGAAACCTGGAAGACCTCATCTAACCTATACAGACCTACTCAAGATTGATACGAGACTTGAACTGTCAGATGTCAAAACAGCCATGCTGGACAGGAATGTGTGGAGGGCCATCCCAGCTCGGGCAGTGGACCCGACTTAAGCAAGTAAGCAAGTGTTGATAACAACAGTATATGCTATAAAATACACTCTGTCTCAGAAACATTGGGCACAAATAAATCCTTTAAGTATGAAATTTGTTTTCAACTTGGATGAAAAGTTTGAAGAATTATCTAAATGCCAAACCTTTAAGCTACTATTTGGAAAAAACAGGATTCATTTGATGAGCTAGTTTTGTAGCTATGACATAACTTTGATGGAAGTGCCAAGACTTATTTTAATATTTCTGGAACAACCTTGAGAGTACAATTAAAATTCTTGTGCAAGCCTCCTCAAAATTCTACCTCTTTATTCAAATGTTGTATGTGTCTATCTGTTGGAAAGGAAACATCCTCTTTTAACAATATCATCATTACCTCAAGCAAAGTTATTTTTAAAGATTTAAATACGACTGATTTCATTGCAATCAGCTGTACAAACTGGAAATATAAACTTTAACTTGTCAAAAGATCATATCCTGTTTATTTGGTTTTATATTAACACAAACACGAAAATAACAGAAGTTTTCTGTACACTTTTTTTAAATAAGTATACTATTTCTTATTTTCAAATTATCAAGATTATTAAATAAAGTAAACAGTTTGTCTTCCAATAATGCTTTTGAGCCTTTATGATATGTACTAAGTTAGTATTTTAAGAATTAAGCCGACAAACAAACAATTTTAATCTCTTTGAGTTAAGCAAATTAACAAGCTTTACTATTAGCGTTTTAATTTTGGTTGGATAACAAAAGCCGAAAGCTAAATGGAAATTAAGATTTGCATTTAAATTTCAACAATCTTATTAGACTTCCACATGTTTCATACTCAATTTCCATAAAGCACAGAAAATAAAGTAGCTTAAAAAATCCAGCGATTTCAAAACACAATATTTTTTAAACCTATGTTTACAAATAATACCATTTTACATTTGATCTTGAAAAGGTCCCAAAGAGCACTAAACTACTGGGTTTCTAGTTTCTTGTCTGCAGGCTTTAACTATGTGCAAAATCAACAAGACTGAACAATCAAAGGCTCCTTGAAGATACAAAGAACTAAATGTAAAATACCCTTAATTAATGTGACGAAAATGAATCTTTATAAATTCCAAATAGTACAAACAATGAGAAATTTACTGATATTAAAAAGGGCTATCTGACATTTGCACGATTGCGCTCAGATGGTCAAATCATACATTCGTCTGAATGAGATTTTAGGCTTAAGGATGAGCTCCTAATTTAGTAATTTAAAATTAATTTTCATCATACAGTTACAATAAAGCCCATAACAATAGTGTGGGCACAAAACTGACCTATTTGTGTGACTCTTCAAGGTATGTAGTACAGATGGTAGTTGATGACAGAAAAAGGTGGCAAATCAATTTATATGATAGATTGTATCTGATGCAAAGAAATAGCAGCCAAAAATCAAACTACAAAGAGTGTACCTGATGGCACAAGTGAGATTGCAATAATCGTAAAGATGCAAGTGACATATTGCTTGTCTTTCCATAGTTTGAAGAAA
>JAUMTS010024467.1:0-17897 GCA_032273385.1 Ophiopholis aculeata | reverse complement strand
TTCACACAGAGAGATACATACAGTAACGAATCTAGTACCCTTAAGGGGTCGCACACTAGTTGAATAATTTCTATCAAAAATGATCAAATCGTAAATTTTGCATTTTTTATATTAGAATGAACCTGCATAAATGTTCGTGGTATTTATAAACATCATGAAGGTTACTTCTTATGTCATCAGATATGACTTTTCAATGAAGTATCATTTTGTGAAAGCACAACATGGCGTCTTCAAAGAAACTGTGTTTTTGGCATGGTTTGAGGGGAGCTAACCTGTCAGTACAGCTAGTATTTTACTAGTTGCAGTAAACATATGTTAGTAGAGAAGATCCAAATGCCAATTTTGCTCACCATTTTTTCTACTTATTTGATGTTCACTAGGGTGTGAAATTAAGTTTTAAAAATCAGGACTTCGACTTAAGAAGCCTTTTACGTCTTTCAAACTTTGCTATATACGGATACCAAACGTCTAGGATTGGTGTGTATTTTTGATACTGTGCAAGTCACGCTTTTCTTGATGGATGTTTGTCACATGCAGCTGCAGTAAACACGATCGATCAGAAGTTAAACCAAACTTTACCGGTGGTACACTATATCATCCCAATGGAGGTTACGGCCGCCATTTTAGTCAAGCATTCTATAATAACATTTCATAGGGCTTATGCCAACAATTTCCACTGCATGTGGTTAGTTTTGGGGAATAATAGTCACAGACCAAGAAATTCCCGATTTGATATATGACTGCTGGCTTTCAATATATTGTTTCCCAATACCCTCGACACAAATTGAAACAACTGACACAAATTGTTTTTGTTTAATTCACTCACGCTTTTATTGTCATAATGCAGCTTAGATGTTATTTGCATAACTGCTCAGCTCCTAAAAGCATAACATTACCAAAGCAAGTAATATCTAACAAAATAGTTAACACTCATTCTACAACATGATTCTTATCTATTCATACTCATACTATAATCTATTCACATCAAAATGTCTCAATGTCGCACTTGTAATTAACTCCTGTATTGGTCCAGATACTATTTTGATGTAAACACACTATAGCATAACTTCACAATCCGGTGAACCATCCAATTATTTTGTTAAATCTCGCTTACTAAAAGAGAAGTGCAGTATACAAAAAACACCCATAATACCATACGTATACAAGAGAAAATTGTAATACAAATTCATCGTTATTTTTTTAAGCAACCAGTGCAGATAAACCATCAAATTCACTCTTTTTAAAACTGTATTTTTTTTCATATTATTTGTGTTATATCAATAATTTTGCAGACAAAAGACAAAAAATGAAACCGTGCTACCAGAGCTTTGGTTATATATTCAGTAAGGATAAGATCAGTCTCTTCAATTTCTCTTAATTTCACTGTATTCAAGAAAAATACGGCTTTTAATTGTAATGACCCAAACAGAGGTTGTGTGAGGAGACTGATGTTATCCTACTGGTTAATATGCAGCAGGAAGCAGAGGATATATAATAGAACAAAATCTATACTTTGTTCAAGCAAACCTGGAACAAAAACTATAATTTGTTCAAGCAAATTTTGCTGAAGATCTTAGTTTGTGTTCATGCCACTATGTTACCTATGATCAGAAATATGACACAGGGTTCAATTCATAACACACCAACAAAAGCAATTTAAGATCTAAAGCTGTAAAATGAATACATGAAAACCAAACAATACTTGGTAGGAATAGAAAACAATATGTATGAAGAAAAATTAAACCGCTGTTTGTTCAATGCAAAACAAAACAAAAAAATATAATCTCTAACTTGTGACTACAAAACAATTCCCTAAAATATTGAAAATGATTTATTAATCATAATTAATTCTGTATTATTGGAATAAATAATTATATAACTTTTAATACTACTTGCACTAGGAGAATGCCTTTATGGACAGATCAAATGAAATTTGAAAAAGTACCTCACTTACTATTGCTTTCATGGTTTTAAGAGCCCAAGAAATCAAATAGAATTTATATCAATTTCAATTCTTCACACAAAGAATGACGTAACAGAGGTACTTCTTTAAAATCATTTTTATATTTCAAAGTGTTAAAAAACAAAGTATTTTGTTGAATCAAATCGCTTCATCAACAAATTCTGACCCCATTTACTCTGGTTTACAGAGTGTAAATAAATAACAAAAACAAATCTGAAAAATACCTTAATTAGTCAAGTATTGAGATGTTAATAACATCATAAATACTCATTCCAAATCAGTGATATTTCTCATTAACAGTGTTCCTGCTATGGCTGTCATTGGTGGGCAATTGGCTCAGTATTTATGGTAACTGGCCCAACACAATTAGGAAAGATGTACTTCTCGTTATTGAACTGTTGTGCTCAATGGACAACAATTTTGGTACAATATTGAACAATATCATTGTTAAAAAGATAATTGAATTATTTTTAAACAGATATTAAAAGATTCTTCTTTTCAACAAAATACTTTGCTTGTTTACATGTTATGCATATTATGCATACTATTCCACTTCTGAAAAAGATGGGGTAATGCCCAGCATATGTTGCATTAAATGTGCACCTACTTTTTCAAACAAAATAACTCAAATTTAGCCATAAATCAATCATTAACTTCGCAACCAATCAATTAATATTACGTGAATACTGTAATTTTTGCTATTTCTAGGGTTATCACTCTACAAAAACACGCTCACTTCCTTTTGTTTTAGATTAATCCGGTTTTCCATAACACCAATCATTATGTTCCAAAAGGGGTTAAATATTAGTAAATTGTTGACCAATAAGCTATAGCCTATAAGATAGCATTGACCAAATACAGGTATACGGTCTTGAACATTGCCTACCCTTTATAATACCACACAGCATCAATAGCAATTTTACATGTATTCTCATTTGAACAGACAAAGTGCTTTTTCATTTACATACAGATTTTAGACCAGTTCACATATGTAAGAAAATACAGAGCCACTATTTTATTTTACATTTACCTGTTGCATAAATACAACACTAGCAGGTCAAAGTAGGCTATTTTTACAAACCTAGTTTGCATTAGCTAAAATATAATGGGTAGGTAACTTTTTACATGATGTTAGTCCTAGCCTAGCCACTCTCTGGGTCTCTATGTTAGTCAATTTACAGACTACTATCTATCCATATTAACCACTTGCCCACTTTGTTGTAGCTATGGCAACACCAATAGCTGCTCATATTGGTTATAAAAACCTGCTGCACACATTGTATTTGCTACTCATAATAGCTTCAAATTGACACTGGTAAAAATAGCCTACTTTACAGACCCTGCGCAAACAACACTCCTATATGGCAATGTTCAAGGTATCTATTACTTAACCTCCTACACAGTTGATATGTTACAGACATACATGAGTCCTGTGTAGGAGATAACTATTGCTATAAATTGTGCACTGTAATATTTTACCATCACAATTGACAATGGATCACACTGTACAACATCTTAATGGTCTGCAAGCTAACCTCACCCCCACAGTCAACGATTAGTTGCTCATATATATCAATGTATTTCGAGATACTGCTCAGTAACACTCTGGGTACCAATCATAATAATAATCCCTAGAGTACATGAGATCAGTTGACGAAATCCACCACTAGTATTAGAGTCACTGAACGATGAGTATTGGGTATTGGTAAGTCACTTGCAGTGATAATTAGCGGCAAAGATACAAATGGTGTAGACACATTCATGTTAGGTGAGAAAATTGATAATATACCCCAAACATGGTTAAAAAGGCAAAAATCCACATAACTCTCCAGCAATCAAATACAGGAATCGATCAAACATCAATATTAAAGTTTGTTTGAAATATTTAAATGTCTATACAAGTACCAACTCATGTCTAAGTTTGCCGTTTACAATAAGCGTGAGAAATAGTCACGGTTTATCCCCTTTATACACAGATCCTCTATGATGATTGCTATATCTAAAGTCAAATTGTTAAACCAACAATATGTTAACAACCTGCTTATAATGACAAGATTAATAAGATACAAGCGACATACAAACTCTCTACTACATAATTGCAAATGACAAATTTTGTTCCCTTAAACCAACATGCTCTGACTATTAATATATAGCAACCATCATAGACGATCAGTGGGTATGAACAATATTCTGAAAATAGCATCACATTACATACCAGCAAGATCTTGTTTTTGTTAATAAAACTGCCACAAACTGCTCCAACATGAACCACACCCATGCACAGAATTTCTCACACTTTTGTTTATATTACAGCCCAAGCGTAATACTCATTCTAATAAAGCTGAAACTTGTAAGAGCTACATTTTTTTAAATTTCATGTAAAAATCACTTGTGTTTGAATATCTTTAAATATTTATAGTTAATAGAGATATGTATGGATGACGTGGCAAAACCCGCACACAATTTTACACTAGATGTAAAAGTACATTTCATGCCCTAGCTAGAACCCAGCGACATGGGAAGAGACATTCCACCATTATTAGATCAACACATCATTACATATGTCTACAATTTGTAAGCTTTTTAAGGGGCAAAAATCAACTAAAGCCGTCTACTAAGAATTCAATACTGCTGCGGTATGAAGCATATTTGTAATTTAATATGTTTAAAACTAACTGGGTGCATACATACTTAGTGGAAATATTTAGGCAAGCTTGCTTGTTTCATTTTGAAGCAAGCTGTTGATTAATAGCTGAAAATATAAGCTTCTATAATTAGTACAACATGGCAATATATTAAACAATCAATGCATAAAGGCAGTCAAATTAGAGCACAAGAAAGAATTGAATACAGGCAACAAAATTCAGGCTATTACAAAATTAGTTTGAACAGATACGCAGCCCCTGATTAGTTCTTAGCTCTTTCTGAAAATAGAACTGGTCATTTGCAAATCAATAAATAAAATATCTCAAAAAATTTGATCTCCGATTCATTTGTTTTCAAACAAAATTGGCAGCTGAGGTAGCAAGGTTAAAATAGAGGGCATTCAATGAAAAAGTTGCAGTGAAAATAACAAGCTCATCAGTTCAGAGATTAAGTTTCAAATTTTCCAAAAGAACTGCCCCCTAAAGCAGAAAGAATACTGTTGCAACATATAATATATTAATGAAGAGGATTTCCTACAAATTATAACAAGGCCAATTCAAATCATTCAGAAAATAATCAAGGCCACAATTTTAAAATTTTGTTCTTTTCCAGCAATGCAGGGTATTGATTTGGTACAGCTATGATACGATGCAAAGTAGTTATTTTCAGGATGTACTAAACAATTAAAACTGATTGAGTCATGAACAAACTTTAATTTGTCCATTTCTGAAGGGGCAAAAAGGTAATTTTTTAAACATAATTATTTTATTGAACTTGTATTTGAATGGCGGACATTAGTCAGATTTGAATTTTAAGCAGCTGTAAAGCAAACTATTATACAGTCTACATGTTGAGAGGTTTATGCAAGAATTTGAAATACTGTATTACAAATGCTGCACTATGACAATAAGGCCAAGAAAAAACTGATGTGTCACCCATCAAATGTTTTGCATCCGAGGGAACACATCAATTTTGTATTGGCCTGTGAAATGCACAAACCTAACATCATGCAAGAGGGTTCACAGCGAACATATCATTTGCCAGCAGCAGCTTGATGCTAAACAAAAGAAAACAAACCATTACTTTGGCAGGTTATATCATATTTGCCCCAATTCTAATGCTTGCTGCATGCAATTAGTACCAATATTCATACACAATTCTAGTAATTGAAATATAATATGAATTTCTACGATATTTAGGGTACCGGTAATTCAAATGTAATGGTACAAACATGTCTCAGATAACCCGCATGTTGCCTACGGATAATTTACAACTTGCGTAATATGATTTGTTATTTACCATAACATGAATTAAGCCTAATCTCCTACTCACAGACAAACTAACACACATACAGACAAACATGCATGTTAATTTTCACAACTGTCTGATACGCTTACAAGGTGTTAAATGCAAAAAAATAGAAAGAACCATTGAAAAATTGGAAACCATGTACAATCATTGTATATATAGTAGTAAACATCCACATAATAGACCCACTAGAAAAAATCAACTGAAAAAGGATAATACAAAAGAACTGGCAAGGAATCTCTCACTGAAAATCATGCACAATATTTGATTAGGAATGATACATGATTCTCTTGTATTTTTCTAAGGCACAAACAAATGAAAAATAATGTCACAAATCCTGATTAAAAAAGTGTCTTTACTAATGACACTTTAGTAGGAATCAGCAATCAGTTAGTAATTATATTCTTACTACAACTGCATTCTAACTTGGGACTATACTGGCTCGGTGCCTAGGCTATATTAAACATTCTAAGGTGCAGTTACTCTCTACAAAGATGATAACTACTATTTCATGAAATCAGGTTTCCCACACCCTATAACAACAAGACAATATGCAATGTACATGAGATTATTTTCTTGTTAGTTGGCTTGGTTTTTACGTACCATGCACTCACTGAATATATAGAGGTAAATCACATTTACTTATCAGAAATAGGGAATCGCTTGTCAATCAAGCTTAATTCTCTAATGAGAAACCATTGTACTTAAAGTTGACAGCTATACTAAACTCTGCCATTTCTTTTATGCTTCATACGCTTTGACTGTGACCATGTGTGACTGTGTTGCATACTGTTGACCTCATGCCTGAATGTTTAATAAATCCTAGTCATTGATCACTTGGCAACAGCTGATTGTACAAATCAACGGTCAGTCTGTAACAACAGGCGCACAACCAGAGCGTACTATGCGATTGAGGAATGGTGGCCACGACTGGTGATTGACTTGACCCTTTAATGTCTACCTAACCATGTACAGTACTTACAAATTTTGATCACAGCAATATTACTTCACAATACAGTCATAAAGTGAAATATTTTGATTTTATCAACTTGACAATTTAGACTAACTGAACTTGCAACATTGTGTGGCAAATAAACAGTTTATTCATTAGCTACAATTTCACAGATGTTGTTTTCTTTTTAGTTTTAAGCTGTATAATAAAGGGCAAGATGCTTAATGCTGCAAACTAACTAGAGATTCAAAAATACACTAGGATACAGCTTAAGGGATAAGGAATGACTTGTACAACGATTAATCATAATGTATTAATTTTGAAATAATTTGATGACCTTCTAGTTCTACTAACAAAAATTATATAAAAAATCAGGCACTAGAATCAACTCAGAAAATTAACATTGCAAATATAAACATGTAACCAAAAATAGTTGGACAAATCAAGGTTTACAAAGCATATGAAAACAAAACTATGATGACTAATAAAAAGTAATCATAATATGGAATAATAGAATGGAAGCATTTCAAAAATAAGGTGCACAATATCTGAGGCTATTTTGTAAGAAAAACAAAGAAACCTCAACAAAATGAGACATAACGCTCCTATCAATCCACAATGGATGAAATACTTGCATCAGTTTGGAGGAAAACAAAACAACCAAATAATTGGAAGATGGTTAAAGTTTCAAAAAGGCCGTAAGGTGAGTGTAACTAACATTGTAATCCCTAGAAGAGCAGCGAAACAATTTGTTCACAATTGGAGCAACAACTTCTTACCAATTACTTGAAAGTGATAATACTTGTTTATATTACAAATTGTTGGATTAACACCATACTTCACTCAATATTTGTTAGCGGAACTTTCATAATACAAGTTGGCATTCTATGTTTCTCTACTTAGATTTAAATCCATATATATGTATGATGTAATTAGTTATACATATTATCCAAAGGAGTTTAAACTGTATCTACCAAAAACAATCAGCAATCACTGCACATGTGCTATTGATAAGGACAAATGTTCACATAGCAACTGTTGTCAAGAGAACTGTGGATAATAATGCATTATGGGAGAATATTAATATTTTGTTCACAAATCTTCACTATTTCTGGCTAATGGCCAACATTTTCCAAGATATAACAATCAGGTAAAATTTCCCGTTTCTACAAGGAGTAAATTGGTCAACTGTAAATAGTTCACTCACATAAAGTGAATAAATTATCCAATTACAATAACGATAATATTAATAATAATAATTATAATAAATATGCATGCAAACTTCTGATAATATTATTTCATTACGCATTCTTCGTAATCCCAGTACTTTTAGCTTTTTAGTGAGAAAACCAATTCTTGCTTATTTACATAAGCATACATATATATTATTCAAAATATATCAATTAGCTGAATAATGATCAATAACAATTACTGCCACTGTTTATTAGCCACCGTTTTTCTAAGCATCACCATATGACAATTCCAAATATCTTATAATACAATCTAAAATGATTTTCTAGGACTTCTGGACAACCCTAAATACTTGACTTTAATATTAGTATTTGACTGTATATGGCAGGGATTTAGTATTGAAACAAAGAGTTTTTAAATACACATCATTTTGATTTGTGAAATGAAGGTTGAGAATTACCATAACCATAATATTATCACTCCACATAACTATCTTAACCTGAAAGCTTTGTACAATGTTGTTACAAAACAGTCAAACAAACCAGAAAATTGATAGACAGTGATCATATAAATTAGCCACCTTAACTGATCTAACTTTAAAAGGTGAATATGAAGCACATGGCCCACTACCATGTGATCAGCTATATCTGAGGGCTCAATCTGTAAACATGTGCACACAGATTTATAATTGATTTGAAGATACCAAGACATGCTGGTTTAATAAATTAATTGGACCACTCTCAAACCATACTTACTCTGAACTAAGAGTAAGAGATTGTACAAATGTATCTGTGCATGATAAAACACAGAAATTGACCTCAGTTCCACAAAGTCTAAGATAGTAGAGCTGAGGATTCTAATTACCTGAGGATACCAGCACATGCCCTATTTTATTCCATCAAGATTGAGGAGCTCAAATATGTTCACCTTTTATGCAGTCAGCAATAATACTTTGTAATAAATCATGCCAACAGAACAAAACCATTTTGTGACCTAACTCCAAAAACAAATATCAAAGATAGTTGAAAGTTGTTTTAAAGATGAAAGTGGTAAACAAACCCTAAAACTGTTACAGAACCCAGTAATAGGATCTCTAAGAAATTGTATAAATGGCACATATTAAAATCTACATTTAGAATACATACATCACAAGCTAGCAAAGTCTGATCAAACAATGAGTGACATTAGAATTAGCATTTCAAATTCAAAATGTCTCCATTCAGGAGGTTTGCATACAATCTGTAGTTCCCAATAGGGGGATTAATGATTTCATATCCAAGCACTTCCAAACAAAACCCATACAACCTCTGTTGCAGATGTGACCATAAAGTTTTGCAGATTTCAAATAGAAGTATTCAATACACTACTAATCCATTTGGAAGTCCTATTCCCCTGTAAAATACTTTGTCTGCATCATCCATTTTTGTGTGGATTTCCAAGAAAAAGTCTTGAAAGATTCTCAAACCACAGAGGACTGTCTTTCTTTGATATTCAAATAATGCACTCATACTCTTTGGAATTGATTAGAAAATGCTAGAATGTAATGATAAACAGCACCACGCATTTAGTAATTTTAAGTATATATTTCTGTATTTCTAGACTGAATATTGCATTCTAATAATAGAACTATATCAAAAACCCTGACTAAATGTTCCCATATTTTTTACAATAATTTTTTTCATAATTTTTTATTATAAAACAATGTAACTTGTTTTTAATATATACTGTTCATAACAGCACAAAAATAATATCAGTAACAAAATGTAACAGACTAGTACCCTTTCTGACAATATTATTGGCACTAGTGTGAACACAAAAACAAATCGAGACTGACTAAAGGCAATTCTTTTTTAGAAAGAAAATCAAGCAATGATGTAGTGTGCATTTGTCTTTCTTAGTAAGTACATCTAAAATTCTCTTCTACAGCAACATTTTTTATAATTTTCTTTTAATAAAGAATTGCATGTAGTCAACCTCTGTATAAATGGAACAAGGAAAAATTGAAATTACAATTTTTGTACTGAAAAATAACTTGCACAGATTGGATTTGAAAACTAGAAACAATTGGAAGCTAATACATACCATACCTGGTTGGTCCAACTGGAAATTAATTCATAACTGGGTACACAGACAAACAAACACACTCGCGCTTTCTAGGCAAACCAACCCACCCACCTATATGTTATTTAGCACATCTAATAGCTTGTAACTTACACACTCACTAATTGTATATGCATACTATACTCGCACTGGAAAACTTAACTCCTTGATCAAAGAAGGCTTTTTTGGTGGCACAACTATAAAGACAAGGATAATATTATATACCTGGAAAATTGGCAACAAAAAACATGCCTTGGCAATTTGACATACTAAGTCACAAATAAGGTGCTTTACACATTACTAAGTGTATTACAATGACTTAGACTAGAATAATGCATGCACCTTCTACCAAAATCCATAGTAAGGCACACACATTGGATAATAAAAAAAATGCAATCATTATGCTACGGTGGAAAAAAATAACAATTTTTTTAAACATTGAATGTTTCAAAAAACTACAGTTCACTGATACCCGCTAATATGTTAAATGTTAATTACATTCAAAGAATCACTAGCTCCACGACCTTTGATCTTGCCGAACATGTTAATCTGATTGGCTCTTCATCTCGGAAGCATCAGAACGGCAGATAGGACATGTTCGGTTGGTCTTCAACCATTTGTCCACACATCGTGCATGGAATTCATGACTGCACGGTAAGACCCTCAAGAGCTGACGCTGTTCAAAATCACACATGCATACCACACAACTGTAGGAGATAAAAAAGGAATGGGGGAAACATGATTATGAATGAGAATGAAGCTTTGAACTCATTATACATAATGCCTATTTAATGCTCCACAAGATTATCT
Organism: Ophiopholis aculeata; assembly: GCA_032273385.1. Lineage (NCBI taxonomy): Eukaryota > Metazoa > Echinodermata > Ophiuroidea > Amphilepidida > Ophiactidae > Ophiopholis > Ophiopholis aculeata. Next base: position 6,927 of record JAUMTS010024467.1, on the reverse strand, counting down.
GGCATTAGAATTGGTGTAAGAATTTCCAAATTTAGCAACTAGACTTTACTTTTCGTGTGGTTCTCGTATCTGGTAAGTTGAAAAAGCTCTTTGAAGATTGTCTAAAATATTCAACTTTAACACCATTCTGACCACGCCATTACTGCACCTAAAATCGCTTATTAAACTTCTTACTATAAGTCTGCGGAAAAGAGACAAAAATTAACCAACTATGCAGGGCTAGGGAGACAATGCAGTGTGTGACATTCTTTCATTCCGTAGATCTAATGGTTGGGGATATCCATCACAAACATCCACATGCATGTATACCAAGTGCTTTCAAGGGAATTATGCATTAATTGACACAGACTATATCCCTCATAGTGTCTTTATTTTGCAACATTTTAAGCCAAACCAATTCTCATAAAACAATGCTAATCTTGGCTAATCTGCGTTGTTTGTCAGTTGTTTTGTTAATTTATTTACTGGGAAAGAAATTAAATTTCAATCTATGGACAGACATTGTGAAGGCAAGTGACTTCTACAAAATGCCTAAATCAAAGGGCTTCACATCTAATTACTTGTTTATGAAAGATTCATGCAAACTAAGCTTACCATGTTTGGTCATTGATGGACTGATGTGTCTCAGGGTTATACCGATATGATGGTAACTGGTCTATGTAAGCCTTTGACAACCCTCTTGGCTTGGCTTCTCCAAGTCTCTCAGCAAGGTTGAGCAGTGCTTCATAATTCTCTACTTCGGCATCATCATTCTCAAGTTCCACCTGATAGCCAGCAGCGCTAACTGGAGGATTGGGGAAGCTGTCAGTGGAAACAAACAAACAGATTGTAAGGTTTCATATCCTGTTCATATTCATGAATTTGTTTTGCTGAGACAGGTTTCACTTTTTGTTTTAGACACTTGTATTTTTTTACCATTGTACATGTAAAATTACAATCCTTTGTTGTCATATCTAGGTGGGCAGTTCATTTATATTGTTGATTATTTCTATATTTAAAAAACAACTAATTACATCAAGAGTCAATTTAAGTTGAAATGGTTATACTGATTGAATATATAAAAAATAACAGACTGAAATGAACTTATTGTTTTGAAAATTCAAATATAATTTGTTTAATAAATAACTGTGCTAGGTACTCCATTTTGCTTCCACAAGAACTTTATTTGGGGTAAAAGTTACCCCATAAGTTTGAACACACTTTGTTCGGCTTTAAAATTGAGTACTTCTACTAAATGGGCTGTAACTTTTGATTTCCTGGTTGACTTGAAAAAAATTCTTGTGAAAATTTAATGTATGGCGTACCTAGCAACATTGATTATTTTAGAAGGTTCTTTGCTCATGTGGATAAACATTTTCAGACTCTCCCTGTGTGTAACTTGGCATGGATTCCTTTTTTTTTTTTTTGTAAGACAAAACCAAACTTTTCAACATTTCAATGTTATAATATTTAACTTCTTCACATCAAACTTCAACATATAATTGTTCTTATCTATAAAATGAACATAACTCCTAGAATTCTACAAGAGTTTTGCATACTTACAGGTAGCGAAGGAACCAACTGGGGTACGTAGGCTGTAGTGGGGCTGATGGTGACACTTGATTACGCCAAGCTCTAGGATGAACACCACGTCTTTGTCTTCCTAATGCACTCAAACTTAACCGTTGTGCATGCTGGAAAATTAAGAATGAAAGCATGGTCACATTTCAACACACATTACAGTAGCTGTCCATTGCACAACTGAATAGTGCAGTATTTACATAATTTTAAAAATACAGTATTTTCAAGAGACCTGTCCCTTGTTTGTTGCTATAATTTAAAGTAGTTGTATAGGAGGGTTTCATTTCTATAACACCATTTATCTCTAGAGCAGTGAGATAATCTATCTTACCACATGGTATTGAGCCAATGTTTTGAAAGTCCCTCGTAGGTCTAAAACTCATGTGCAAGAAAAGTGTTCACCAACGACAGAGTAAAATGAGGATTTGGGTATCTGAAGAAATGAAAGAGAAAGGAGATCTATTCCTAAACTAGACCGAATATTCAATTGAAATTTGAAGGCAAGAGACTCACAAACAGTGCACTAAAACATATCAAGGCCAATACCCCCAATTAGAACCCCATATTCGACTGCAATGGCGCAGAAGTCTAGTATCTCCCATTCTAGGTTTGTGGACTGGTCACATTGTATAAACCAACCTAATGGAAATTTCCTTTCCAATACAAGGCACCTAAATAAAATCTCTGCTGGACATATACTTACCATGTGATGTAATTCTGCCGGTGATGCTCTCAAGATTGGTTCCTGTAATATATGCAGTGGGGGTGAAGGTGTTAGGGAGGGGTTGTGATGAGTTGCGGAAGGCACATGGAATGCTGCTGCTGCTGCGGCGTGGCGCTCTCCCATCAGCTCCATCTCAGATTGTCTTGTCTGTGGTGATGAAATGAAACAAAATGGCTGATTGATTGACAACTTGATTGATAAGTCGATTGATCGATAAGTTGATTGATTGATTTATTGGATGGTTGGTTGGATGGTCGAGGTGAGAGGTGGAAATGAACAAGAAAATAAAAGAAAAAATCAGAGATTCTTTTTAGTATTTTAGTGCCCACTACCTGCTAAGTAAAGGGTTCTTTATGTTACGAATCAAAAACAAAGATATCAGATAACCATTGACAAGTTATGTCTGATTACTAAAATCTAATACATTTTAAAATTGACCATGTAAGAGAAACTTATTTTTTGTTTTGACATTTTCTACTATGAAGTCAATCAACATCTTCCATAGTAAGTTTTCTTCGCAATCCAAATATCAATATTTATGTAATTATTTATTGTGCCTTCTGACAAGGAAATTCTCCTTCATGACGCATTGCATTTACTTGGTAATTTCTTGCTTGTGCTGTTATGAAAACAGAATCATAAAATTATGAAAAATGTTTGACACACCTTTGGCATGTTCAACATAAATGAAACTGCACACAAATTTCACAAAATAGTCTTTGTCACAGCATGCTATATATGATAGATATACAGAGATGTGCACTAATCATAAGCAAGATTTGAACATAGACTAAGCACATCTAAATTTTCCACTACATTGAGTCTTATCAAAGTCTAATGAGGAAGGTGAGAAAACAATCAAAGAAGATGACTGTTGGTGACAGGAATTGGCACCTTGAGTAATCTACCTTCAAACTGGGTGGAAACACAAGATACCTCCATCCTTGTGATGACAACATATTTTCTTAGTTTAAATTATCATGTTGCTGATCAAGTGAACCTTGCCATTTCTAGGCTAGTGTTAAATTTGCCACACTATGATACATGGGTAATATGATAGATAGGCTTGCCAACAATATTTGGGAGCATGAGATGCTTCAACCTCATGTCTCTAAGATGTATGGCTGTATCTGGTTCTCCTTGTTAGAATTTATTTCAATTTCAGGAGCCTGAATTTGGAAACCCTGAATATATAGCACTGATTTGCAATGTTAAATATCAGCAAAAATATTGATATTTGCTCATTCCCGAAGAGTCCACGCAAATCTAGCAATTTTACAGAACACCTCAGGTTGTTCTCTTCTCTCAACATGACTCAAAATGCCCAGACATCAGTAAATTGAAGACTATTCAATTTTACACTGAACAAGATTTAGACAAATCTATGATAACTAATGCCCTTCCTGATGCTCAGCTCAATACTTCTTAGTTGATAGGTTAAAGATTATCACCATGTTCTAAATTACACTGAACAGATTATGGAATATAAGTGGGTTTTGTTCTTCAAATAAAAACTATCAAGTCATATTTCTTTCCAAGTTAGATCTAAACTATAGGTTACATCTGTTCATCTACAGCAGAGACCTGGTATGGTATACTGATTTCCTAATGTCCAGAAGGCTGTTCCACTTTCAATGACTTCTCCCACTATAAAATATTTAAAATACATCTTCTAAATGGAGAGTTTGTTTATTAAGACAACTTACCTGATGTGGAGGTGGTGGTGCTGAGATATACTGGACTTGAGGATGAGGCACATGGTGGTGCGTATGATGGAGATGACTGACTAGCGCATCCTGAGGTAGCATTTGTGGCGCCGCGGTGTGGTGTGAGATCGGCATATGATGTGCCGTGCCGCAAGAAGGAATGTGAACACTACACATGGGAATGTGGCCCATACTGCAGATAGGGAAGGGTGTGGTGTGACCCATCGCCCCTCCTGCGCTGTTCACGGAGAGGGTTTGGTATGGGCCGTGGTGGATACCACACGCCGGGATACTGTGAGCGGTGCATATGGGAACTGCATAGGACGGGACGGAGACAGGGATTGAAAGGGGTACGGAGGAGGGTACATGTACCTGCAGAAAAACAAGACAGAGAAGAAAAAATATTATATAACAAACAATATCAACTTGTAAACAGCAGACATAGGGCTTCCTTTTTATTTTATGTTATTTTGACACTAGCAAGTAGTACAGTCACCTTTACCACAATTTATAACACATTTAGTGAAAAATGATAAGATATTCAAAAATTGTTTTGTTCACATACAATGTACATGAATCACCAGCCATGGCCTTATCTAAAGGTACAACCACATAACATAAGCTCACATACACACAATGAAGTAGTCCATTGTCTGTGAACCTTCACATTTTGATAACTGTCTGAAAAATATTTTTGCCTTCACAGTTCTATACTTCTCAACAGTGGTTGGTTTGCACTTGATTATACAACAAAGAGTTGGCCAATATCCTACTTTGGTTTACAACTATACAAAAGGGTAATGTTGTGGGTTGAAATTTCCCATTTGAATTTGCATTCTTCCACATGTGTCAGCCAGTCAGTTAAGTAATCCTGTGTAGGCACACCCAAGACTGACTTTACTTCTAAATACGACAACATTTGCATCAAATTAACACCAAAGGTCGACAATTATATTCTCCCTTATTATATTTTTGCTTTTTACACAGAATTTCATACACATAGTTGGATTCAGTATATTTAGTATATTAAAGTAGTTGGTATACCTATGCCACAGTGTTCGTAATGGACCAACAGAATGTTGATCCCCTCAATAAAAACTTTTTTTAAGTGTTTTTGGGGCAGACTACTATCAGATCATGGCCTTTAAAAAAACTGATTTTCTTCATTATATTTATAAATGGAAATATGCTGCTTTAATGCAGTGAATCATGCCCATGGTATGTACGGAAGTTTATTTAATTCAGTAGTTTTCTTCACTGGCTGGCATTTTACTCTCTCAATAGTTTGAAAGCCAACTTTCAAACAAAGGCCCACATCTATTTACCACAGCCCTGTTAAAATCCTACATAGGTATGATCAATTTTATATCAAAACCCTATAGAGACTAGCATTCCAGGGTCTGTTAGTGAATAGCAATCTCTATGGCTATAGTGTGGCATGACCCAAGCTTTAGTTGGTTAAATTACTATACCTTATTCACACCCAGGTCTCGGCCAACCTGTGGCTTTCCTTCTATTCAATGCAACAATTCTTGCTTTCTTCTTTAGCAAGGTGAACGAACCCACCTTAACTGCGCATGCCCATTTCACGCCAGACTTGATGTGCTTGTTTGCCAACAAAGTACAGCGCTTATTTTTTTGGTCAGGCTAGTACTACTACTAGTACTACATAGTTAGACTACTCTGAAAAGCATTGTTTACCTTTTTCCAGGCAGAACAAAATAAGCAGTCTTTGCAATATGTTTTTTCTTTTTTTCAATGTTCATCATGTGATTGTGCGCATTAAGGCTGATTAGCGCTAAAATTTGATCATCAAGCTCAACAGAATTTGTTAAAAATTACAAAAAGATGGTCTTCTTGTGAATCTTGTTCATTGAGCCAACTTTAAGCCAAAATTAATGATTTGGATATAAGCCCTTCATCAATTTGGTACATATTTGTAAAACTGACTCAAGCTCATAACAAGTTTGAGCAGAAACACTGTGCACAACTTATACCAAGAGATCTGTAAATTTTTGTTAAAGTAAAACATGCTGCAAAAACTCTCTTTTTAACTGCTTTGAGACAGGTAAACATAGAGTTCCCAGTATACTTGTTTGATATATTTAAACAAAATCACTTACTGCTGCAGTCCTGACATCATTACTTAAATCTATAATGATATGGGGTTGTAACGGTACGGATTGTGGGTGTGGTGTTGATCCAGGAAGCCCAGACAGATGACTTGGGTGGTGAACCCCTGTTTGGTTGCCTAGTCGCCCCGGATGGTGCACCCCGGTATTGGTGGGTGGGTGGAATGCCCTCCGATCATGTCCCACTGCAATGTTACTGCTGTTGATGTGGGCACTGTTGGGAGGAGTTTGGTTCGTTCGCATCTGTCTCTCACGTTGCCTTTGGCTTTGTCGCCTCACCGAGGGAGGACTGTAATGAAACAAATTCAAATAAAACATAAGGTTAGTTAGTTGTGTGATAAGAACATTGTATTTAAAAGTTACCTCTCTTTATAAAGCCGTCATTGGAAAATAGAAATTATCAGCACACAGAATAGTAAATGATGGCTGGGACAAAAATACCTAAAATTGTTTTTAGGATGATAGCAAGACTCTATACTGTTCTTTACTACACAGATACATACACAGCTGATATTGCTGATCCAATTACATTTAGAACTTCCTGGGACAGTCTTCAAATTATTGACAACTTGGGTTGGCTACACAAATATTATTCTTATTATATGAATTGTTTTATACTACATGTATGTAACAGGGCCTCCTAGAATAGCAGTGGTTTGCCACTGAAGGAGTTACCCTGTATAATAAAAGCTCAAACAAATAATACACAATTACTAGAATTGATGATAACATACTCAAGCAATGTTTTTGCTTTTAAACCTTTTTTCTATTTAGCTATCTCCTTAGTCTCTGTAAAAGTTGCAAT
>JAUMTS010024356.1:0-11347 GCA_032273385.1 Ophiopholis aculeata | reverse complement strand
TAATGATTGCGTCCGTGTTATATCAGACGACAGATACACGCATCGGTCTGAAAACAGTACCTTTATTCTCTAAATATAAGATGATTCCTTCAATGCTATTAATCCCCAGGCTTTATCATAAAATAATCCTTTTACGCACAGCCTTCATCTAATTCAGATAGGATACATTATCACTCATCTACCATCAATAAAATACTAGGTATATATTCCCCCTATATTAAGTTGCAGTTGAGCTCTCACAAACCTTATATGTCTAAAAAATATTGTTTGTATTTGTCCTACAGTGTAATTGGAAGCCTGTTCTACTCCTACTACACCTTTGTGGAAAAGAAACCATCTTCACCTATACCAATGGACGCCGCTACAAGACCAAAACAAACTACATAGAAACCATCTTCACCTATACCAATGGACGCCGCTACAAGACCAAAACAAACTACATAGTCTTTAAAAGGGTAGACTTATTTAGTGGACAATCACCCTCGAGGGGGAAGGCCACTCAGGTATATTGGTGTACTCATTTGTGTACAAGAAAACACAGAAAAAGCTGTCAATTTTTTAGGCACAGGGTGTTACGCATTTAGAGCCTAAAAACGCTGATTTTCAGGAAAAAGGTGCTTTTTCAGAGTCAAACATGTAAAAAGGGTTATATTTAGGACCAAACTTGTTTAGGGGTACAAAATTCATGCAAATTCTCGTTTAGGAGTGTTTTTTGGCAGCAGGGCAAAACTTTTTTAATCCTTGTACACACATTTGTTTACCAAAATACCTGAGTGCCCCCCAGACAATCACCTATTATCTTTAAACAGGGTAGACAACAGGGTAGACTTATGCTGCAGTGGACAATTACCTATAAAAGAAAGAATGGACGCCGCTCCAAGACCATCATAAAATATATAACCAGATGTCTTAAAAATTAAGCACTGCTTGGACCCTGCAGTGTGCGGAAGACTAAATCTTAGCCGGAAACTGATTTTATTTAAAAAGACAAGTTTTTGATGCAGGAGGAGAACCTGGGGGTGGGGGAAGCGGTGAAAGCATGTATGGAATGGCAGACTGTGAACCAAATGCAAAGCTGCCATACCAGGATGGGGAAATTTATCCCGGTGTCATGAATCCTACTGTCCTAGAAACTGAGATGTCCTAGTGCACATAGAACTGTATACAAACTTACTAGACACACTATGCTACACATCAGTTGTTTCATTGATCTTACAGTTAATTCCGTGCTAGATCCATTAGGTAGGACACCCATTTTCATAGAACACTCAGTTTCGTCACACCGGTTACGCCGGCAATCCACCACTCAAAATAGTGCATTCCCATCCATTATGACACCATCAAAGAGTTCCTTGGCACGGCACTTTTATTAGCTTATGAGCGATTCATACGGTTTAATGGTATAGTTGCAGGAAAATATTAATCAAAACGCATCCACACCCCAACATTCACACACACCCCTACACACCAAATAATATTTATATACCACCCAAAAATAAAATAAACATGAATAGCTTAGAATGATTGATGATCCTTGGTAAAAGCATATGCTAAACATGACATTTGAAGCGTTTTATATCATGGCGCATCGAGGACCCGGTGTTCAATGAATCCTACTGTCCTAGAGACTGAGATGTCCTAGTGCCCATAGAATTGTGTAAAAACTTACAAGACACACTATGCTACGCATCAGTTGTTTCATTGATCTGACAGTTTAATTCGTGCTAGTTCTGTTAGGTAGGACATCTCGTTTCATAGGACACTCAGATTCGTTACACCGGGTTAGGTTCCTGTGTTTTTATGCGCAGGTCCAAATAAAAGCAATCCTGCTCTTCAAAACTATCTTTATCCGCACAAAATATAATTGAAATATCATTGAAGAAATGTCAACAGATTTTAACAACAGAAAATGTCAAGCAGTAGATTCGTCACTGGTTTTCGTCGTGACCTTTGAATATCCAAAGCCTGAAAATAATTGAAAACCAACAACAAAAAATCAGTTAAAAAAGGAAAGCTTGTATTATATGATTATGCAAATTATGTGTGAATGTCGGTAAGTGCGACGAAAACGACTTCCTCCTCCTCCAACTCAGCACCTCCTTCTCTTCCTGACCAACTCCACCTTATTAATTATCGTCATCGTTGTAGTCGTTCTCACTAATCAAATTCCCGTTGTCGTCATGTCACTCACCGACATTGATAAATTAAGAGAACAAGAAAAGGATCAATGAAAAAGTTAAAAGCAAGGAAAAGGAAGTTGAGACGAGAAGGAGGGAGAGGGCGCCTCAGCAGGTCGTGTTTGTAATGACGCAGAGGGTCTCCTCTTCCTCCTTCTCACAATACCATAAAAGTCTTTAATATCACATCAATCATCATCGACATCATTATCGTCATCGTTGTTCATTATGATAGATGGATAACTGTCATCTCACTTACCGAACAATTAAGAAGTTAAAAACAAGGAAAAAGACAGAGCAGGGGAAGGAAGAAAGTCACTCTATTACTTACCGGACTGATCAGTTGTGGATATATTTGCAACAGTGCTTTTAGTTTCTAATCTGCTGTGCATTGTGCTGGGATTAGCTGATACAGAGTGGCAACCGGATGAGCTGGATGATACTTTTCCTGACCGCATACGCAGTGATTTACGAACCTGAAGGACAAACAATCGCGAGGTTAAGTTTTCGAAACGAAAGAGAACAAAGACATGGTCTCTGTTGTGGTAAGTTGATATCTTAGCGTTATGTTATCTATACCTCTTGCGTAGGCGGCCACGTTCTCACTCGATCTCATACGTTTGAAATATATAAATTTCAAAACAAAGGGCGACTTGTGCGAAATGAATAACATGAACTTTTGCACAACACTTTTAAAAAAGTTCTCTCAGAGATTCACAAGCCAAATACGTAAACAATGATTCGTGAAAATCAAAATTGAATGTAAGATCAAGTTAATGAAATGTAGTTGATCCATACTTCATCATCTAAAGTCTATAAAACCAACTGATGTGAATACCCAGGGAGGGTACTCAAATGATTTTAAGGTAGGTAGTTGCCTTCTAGAGTTCAACAATTTGGGCTTTGGAACAGCTTTTAGTGTTAAAAAATTGGGTCCCCGGAACGACAATTCCTGAAAATTAGTGCTATGGAAAATAATTTTTTAGCTGATTTAGGACTCTTTTCAGAGAAAAAAACCTTGTTGTTGTACTTGCCTCTTCATTCAGCACACAATGTAAAATGAATATAAATATTCCCTGAAACAAAGAACAATAATAGATCATGCTTCAAATTCAAGCTGAGTTTGGCAATCAAAAATGTCCCCACCCCACGGTTATCGGGTATCTGATATGGTAATTACAACGGAATAGCACAACTTAATGTGGTTATATCTTCCCAGCACTATTATATATCAATATAAGGGGAATATCATGTATATTATATATCAAGAACTTTTTTGTGAAAAAATCAATATTGATTAGTTATAAGTCAAAAGAACTTGCGCAGGGTATATACCCGAGGAGCAAATTGTATTGACGACCCTGGCAATCATGTGTGACGGATGGGCAGTATAGTAGAACTTTTTTATTGAAACGAGGCCTGATTGCAATAATTTTTGGATTTGCGCCATAAATGCGCCGATATCATTGTGGTTTATACACATTCCTCTAGAGCTTACCCTTGCTGTAGTTGTGTGTAGTTGTGTTTGTTTTTCCTCTTGATAAAGAAAAGGCTTTAATTTTCGAAACGAAGGATTCTAATTATCAAATTTTGTCTCAAAATCGTGTTTGTCCTCCATTGGATGTTAAGCCGTATTATCCCGTTTTTCCTATTTATTACTTTGCTTATGAGACTCCGTTGCATCTATTTGATTTATCTTTTAGTCCCCTGCTGGTAATAGGTTGGTCGGGATTTTTAAAGCTTTTTCTTTATTATATTTTTATCTATTAGCATGCACTAGTATCATTTTAAAGACATATTACCTGCAGTGACGTACATATGACGAATAAGTAATCAAACACAACCGATGGGGCTGTCATTGAGAGTAACCCAAACAGCCAATTGAGACCCAGGATCGGCTGCAATGTAAGGACAGCTCGCATCCCTGCTCTGTAGGTAAGAACGTATTAGAAATAATATATTTGTTGCGAGACACAGAAGCTCTAAAGCATTATTTTTATCATATTCATTCAAAATGTGTTTTCGAAGCATCAGGATTATTTAAAGAAAGCAAACTTTTTTTTAATAAAACCATCGAGTATAGCTTTTACAGATCAAGTATATACTTAAAGCATGCATATAAAAGTTTATTTTGTTGGTTTTAGGGTCATTCGCGAAGTTATCATTTTACAATTACATACCTTATTCTGCTCAGTTCATTCTTGTCTTTGTTTGTCTTCAACTTCAGGAAAACCCTCATTACCAAGACCAACACGATGCAATTTACCTGACACACAATATAATAAATCAAAGTATAGATACGAAAACCGTTACGTTGAGATTCACGTCGAAACGATTGCCAGACGACAGATTGCTTCGGCGTAAAATACAGAGATACGACATTTATTGTAGAGGGTCTATTAATTAAACTTTTAATTCGCTCTTGGCCCCTTTTTGGGATTGCATATCAATTTGTATTCATTCTACATTCCAACTAGTCTCTCACTGTTCGCTTGAATTATCTGTTGTGTTGCTCTGTACAGTATGATTGCAAATTGTTCACCTTCTCCTGTCCCTGTTTTTATGTTATAAATGTTACAACAACATAAATCTATTTGTTGATGATTATTTTATGTTATTATGCTTGTACTATGAAGACGAAAAACACACATGTTACTTACAAGTAGGACAAACAAGACTGGCGCGACAAAAGCCCAAATCAAGCCACGTTCATTGGACAACCAACACCTGGGAAGATGCAATAGTATCGTAATATATTTAACATCGATTACAATTACAATTGTTTTCTTAATTTGTTAAAAATATTAATACTAATGCTTGCGTAAAAAAAAACTGGCGTTTTAAAATTCGCAACCGGAAGGTCAATAAGATATTATTGTAGGCACGTGTGGTCTGGCTGAACGGCGCAGGATTCATAATCCAAAGGTTGTGAGTTCGCGCCCGCTACGGCCAACATGTTTTGAACCTTGCCAAATCACTTCACCATACTTGCGCCGTTAACTAGAGCGCATTGGGTAGCTGTTAGGGGGAATATCACAATTTAAGTGCTTATAGGTTTGCATCGGTATTTGACCATTGGTTGCAAATAGCCTATTCTAAGGCGAAATGGTTGTGACGATTTCCTGAGAGCAGCGTATTAATATAGGCCTGCGCTTTAAAACCTCTGAAAAAGGCGCATAATAAATGCCGATTATCATTATTAATATAATTATTATTATTTAGCAAAACTATGCTAACCAATTATCTGCGGCATAAACGTCAAATCCGGCTCCAAAAGAAATACCAACAATAACAAATGGAATGCCTGCATTGGAAAAGATCATAAAGACAAATAAATGGCTCAAAACGAAATTAGTTAATGTACCTAGTTGTAGAAATAAACAAAAAAAGAGTTAAACACTTATCAAGATTGTTTCTTTAGCAGTAGGTTAATGGGCACTAGCATGTTCAGCGTCATCCCGAATTTCTTTTCACAAAAATGTTGGGTTTTTTTACCAATAGATGCCTAGATATGTTTATTGATCACATGCAAAGTCTTATTTACAACCTTGATTTCGTTTCCTTGATTTCGTTTCGAAGAAATTTACATTTTTCTTTCGATTTTTTTATTTTCATTGTCTACGTTTTTAATATTCCCCTCAAAAAGACCACAAGCGGATTTGCAAAAAATCGAAGGTGCTATCAATTTCAAAAGAAGAAATAGTTTTCCCCTAAATTATTAATTGAGTATTACGAAATACACCTAGATGCAAGCTTTGATGAACTTACTGCAGCTTCCAGAATAATTTTAGTACTAAATTAAAGGAAATTAAAAAAAAAAAAACCTCATCGCTCCTCTATGCATAATTCGGAAATTCCATATTCTATTTTAAGATGGGTTTCTGTAATATTTTATTCATACACATTAGAACTATGAGTAGTTTCTGACATGAGTAATGCAATTCAGCCCAAATCACAATTTCTTAAATTGTTCAAAATTGTCCTGTGTCCTTAAACAAGAATCAATGGACTTACCCCATCCAATAAGACAATAAGTCCATATTTTGATATTTTTACGAAAACTAACAGATGATTTGAGAAATAAATGCACGCCCTCTATCATCATCCATGCGAAAGAGACCAGCAAGAAGTAGTGAAGTAACATAGCAACTCCTTTACAAATCCCCTGCAAGGTGTTAAACCAGATTGAGGGCGTTTGTATAGATCATCTCCTTCAATTGATTAGTGCATAAAAAAATACTACAACAGTTACAATTATTGCTAACAAATATACACAAATCCAATTTCAGGCTTTCCTACACCTCAATACGCCACCATGACTGGGGTGCATATACTTGAGTCACCCAAACCGGCGCCTATTTGGTGCAAATTTCAAATTGAACTTAATTTCACATGCTCCAGGTTAAATCCGGATTACAATACAAAATTAATTTACAAAGCTTAACATACACAAACATGGGTACTCGAAGCCCATTTTAGGTGTGCACCCCAGCTATGGCCGCCAAAATCCGAACCATGAATTTGCTGATCGGATTCGTCTATAAAAGGAAAAATAATTGACAGGGAACATGCTTTTTTATGCTTTTGTAGTTTTATTCTTTGTCTTTTAGGGTAGAAAAACAATATCAACATGTAAAATTTACCGGATATGGTGTAAGTTTTATTCCACACAGGAACAGCGAGTGTGCTACCAATAAAGACACAATAAGATTGCCGTGTATTACTACGTTCTGATGTCGGAATAGTCTGAAAATTGAAGAAAAAACGAGAATCTCAAACAAATGGCGATTGATGGAGCCAGCAGTCTAGTTGGAGTTATCGCTTGAACACTCTAGGATAAATATTTATTGTGTGCATTTTTTATTAAAATATATTATCGTATTACTAATTTCGTTAGAGTTTTTGGGTATCTTCGTAATTTTTTTTTTCGGTAAGATTTACCTGTAACAGTTCTAAAAGAGGACCAACTACTTTGTCGTGTTTATGCACCAGACACTTAAAACCAGCATTCGCCGATGCTTCACACTATTTATTGGTTGATTTAGCAGAAGGCATTCCTAATAGTGACTTAACCCTTATTTAAGGGCAGGGAGGTGAGTAAGGAAAATTAACTGGGTGGGTAGTTTAATAAATTGTTGCCCAAAAACCAGCGGAAATAATTGACTGGGTGGGCAACTCGATAATTTCGGAAATATCTATGCAATATGTACTTATTTTGTCCAAATCATCATGTCCGGGGCACTCAATACAAAACTGACGTTCAAGCTCCGACGCATCTCCGAAGTATAAAGGTATCTTCGACGACAACTTACGCTGTAAAAGAGGGATCTGTTGGTGACAAGTTGCCTAAAACAGGGATTTTTTTGGGGTTAGACATTCCAAATATTTGCTTCTTTTTTATTTTTGGGCAATTCATTACTGGGTGGGCAATCGGCAGGTTGAACTAAATGGGTGAGAACAAATAATCAACTGGGTGGACATTTTTTAGTTAAACAGTTATTTACCTCCCTGTCTAATGGCTGGTTAACATTTTTTTGAAAATTTCCCCCGGTGTCTAAAAAATAAAGAAACATCCTCAAAAGCTGTCATGTGATCGTGTGGTTAATTTGAACGAAAAACATGAAGGGCGTTAGGGAAACCTGTCAAAGCAAAGACAGTGAGTGAGGAGAGGAGGTGGTTGTAATCAGTTTCACTTCTTAAAGGCTTGTATGCACTACATAGGATTAAATCTCTTCAACATGTTCAAAACTCATTATGTTTCGTCATTAAGTGTCAAATATTGGATGACAATTTTCTTACCTTTTTTGTCGCAAAAATACATTTTCACCTAGAATTACTTCTATGGGATTGACAATTCAATGTCTCGTGAATATATGATGTCATTGTACGATATCGTCATTCTCAACGTGTTGATAATTATTTTGGTATCAAGGCAAAGACGAGAACTTTCCATTAATATGAAATATATAGCTATGGGTGTTTTAGAGAATCTTTGAAGCTCCAAGAACTACCAACCCCGTCTTAGGAAGACGTATTACAATAAGGGGCAGAAAGACGAAGATTAAAGGTCAAACATGCCATGAATAGCCGATAATGATAGATACTACCTAACACTACCGTTGTTTAGGGGTGTCCATCTGGATCCTAAATATCAAAATTTTTCTTCTTCAGCAGAGGTTTGAGCTTGACAGCTATTGTGGAACCTTTATTAGGGCATAACAACAGGATCTACCTCCTTGTCATCTTGTAAATAAATCTGCCCTATCATTTCGAATAAAACTGATTTAAATCATTAAATCAGGATTCAGTGTGAACACATCACATTTCCGAATCACGTAATGTTATACTTGGAGTCTGGGAAGGAAGATTCTTGTGGAATTGGACAAGGTCATACCTGATCCTGCTAGAGATTTATGGTATACAGGTCGTTAGTTTTTAACAATTTACTTTTTAAGCCTAAAAGTCGTTAAAATGTCATTGTTTCCCTTTCAATACATACTTGAAGAATGCATAGACCACAAATGTTGTGAGAAGTCCAGCGACAGACAGTCCAAGTCCTACTATTGTAAGGTATTCCAAGACCACATCATGAGTACTTGAAAGATAAGCTTCCTGTCAGATACGGCAAATGTACGAAATAAGACAATGGAGCGGTTTATTTATCAACCATATGATAAAGATTTTACTGATGTTGTGGAAAATATAAAGTGATTAAAGTCTTTTTGTTCGCTCAGTACATTGAGATGCGTACAGTGTTAATACATCTATAAAATAGTGCCTTGTTGCTGTTTGTGTCAATTATCATGATTGTTTCATATTGGTAAAAGAGAGAAACTGACGGGCAACTATGTGTTTTAATGGACAGATCTGTTATTCTTTTCATATTTTTGGTTTAGGTATTTCATGAAATATAATTGTAATTGCTATTAGACATATGTTATCAAAACATTAAGCCACACTTTTTGTTTATAAATCATTGATGTTGTGCTACATGGATTGGCATTTAGGTAGGTTTTTTACCCGGCGTAAATTAGTACAGGGCCTCGTATTTGTAAACATGCAATGTCAACGGGTACCCCAACTATATGTTTTCGGTGTAGCCTTTTATTTTTGGTTTAAATAGGATGAGCAGATACAATTATTTCACATGTTGTTTGTTTAATATTTTTGCAATAATATTTTATTGTTTTGTTTCTATTCTTTTTTTTTATATCATTTTTAATTGACTGTATTTCTTGGCTTAGCAGCTCACCTCAACATCAGTGACTCTGAACAGAACTGCAAAACTCGTCATGTGATTGCATACACACTTGGTAGCTTTTGTGACGTCATCAGATATGGTTTCGCAACCCTCAGTGGACCATTTGTGTTTACCTCTAATAGACATAACACAATATAAACAGGGATCAAATTAACCAAAGAAGAAAATTAGAACAATGAAATTTGATTTGAGTACAGAGTTTCATAGATGTGACATAGACTGTATCCTTTGTCGTCTACCGCCTGGCACTCTTCGCTACGCTGTGCTGTCAAATGGCCAGACCGACCGAGGGGAAGGGCGCCACCATTTGGCGACTGGTGGAGACAGTCTTGATGTGACATAAATATCAGAAATACAACATACAAATACATATTAATGGCATTAATAATGCGCCTTTATTCCCAAAATCACCATACTACCAAAATCTTTCCCTTAACTTATCATATATATGTCTCATTCAATAATTCAGTCAATCTTCTTGGAATTGGTTAAAACAAAATAATGGAGTATGACATTCCGCCGCCGAGTTTTACATCCTTTTCCCGACCGACATTACACGGGTTTTTGTGTCAACAGATCCATAAACCAAAACGTGTGCATGAACCAATGAAACAGCTAAGTTTATTTTAGTTAATTGTTTTCTTTTTTATATTGTTATAAAGTCAAAAGCGCCACTTCTGATCACAATAACATCAACGTCTTCACTCATTTTTGTTTTCGTTTAAATGTCAATAGATTCGTGCTATTGCATGGCATACATGATTTCAAATTGCTTGGCAATTAGTGTGAACTGCACTCTGATTGCAGGGTGAAAAACCTTTACAAAACCAGTTCTTTTAAGCGACAGCCAACAGCAATTATCATCAATTGGATGTTAACAAGTAATGAAAACCTATGAACGCTCGATGTTGTTTACCTTTCTTGGTCGTCCCAGTACACGCACTCTGCATTTATGCCAGACATTGAGTTTTCATCTAGGTCCTATTAATTCAATTTAATTTATACAACATGTTATTTTTAAAATATTTCATTAATTACGCAAACAAATAATGATAAATAGAGTGATATATTTAGCAAGCGTGATGAATAATGGACAACCATTTATGACAAAGGGGACACATCAATTTGCCAGCAGCTCTTTAACATGTTTGCTTTAAAAAGATTGCATAATGAAATTAATGATAAAATGTGCCATTTCGATTGCAGGCAGTAGGTTTGAATGTTAAGAACAATGTCACGAGGAAAATACAATTTCAAGGTTACCTACTAACATTTTCATTGATTTAATTTGTGCATATCCTTCTTTCACTTGAGCAGACATTAAAAATATCTTGAGATGTTCCCCATTTTTAACTTCAAAATTGTCTACTTTTTGTTAATCTTTCAAGTATTTACTTGTTCTCATCCTTAGGTACCAAGTCAATAAGCCAAGGCAATACTATATGTAGTTGAAATTTAATTAACAGACTTTTACTTAACCCTCGTCTACCTGCCTCACTTAAAGTCAAAGAAAGCGATATAGGGCATTTAGGTAATCATTGGAACTTCCTGAGGATTGAGGAAACCACATATCCGTCAAAGTTCGAGGGTAAGGAGGTGGTATCTACTTTGCTTATATTATAAAGCCCTATTTTAACAAATGTCTTTCTAGTATGATCTTCAAATTTAACTTGTATGTTAGAAAAGTCATTTTCTTTATTTATAAGTAACAAACCCGGTGAAATTCCGATATCTGTATCGGCATTTTTGGAAAGGAAAACCAGGGCTATTGGCCTACTTAGCTTTGTACGACGAGGGTTAACATGGTTTAATAAAAATTAAGAAATGTTTTTATTTCTCATTTCTCTCGTACTTGATGTTGAAGCGTCGATGCAAATTGTATGTTTAAAAGATTGATTTTAGCCAAACA